>JANITW010000010.1:20845626-20859608 GCA_027564335.1 Erythroxylum williamsii | reverse complement strand
TCATCACTCTCTTATTAGGGTATTGTGAAGTACCTCCCGGGATTTTCCTACATCAGCCACTCTCACTAGGATAATAGGATTGTTGTTGTCATTAATTTGGTTTTCATTTATGTATTATTTAATGTTTTAATTATCAGTTAGGAAAGATTTTTTCCTTTTTCTGATCATTTAACTTTCTTTATAAACAAATTCCATGGGTTCAAAATTTCAAAACTTATGTAACGATTATTTATAATTGTTCAAATTAAAATCAAATTTCACAACCAGATTTTCAAAAAAACTGTCATTCAACAAGACATTTACAGAGAATTAAAGGTGACTTTAGCGATCTAACAGCTTCCACCTTTGGATTAAACAATCAAGGGTATATTTGATTAAGGGTTGAAATTACCGATGGCATGGGTTTCTGTCAGCAATATATTACTGAGGGAAAACAAACACCATCGGTATAGTTGGTAAGAATTTTCCGACGAAACCGTCGGAATATATTTCTACCCTCTTCGACGGTTCCGTCGATAAATTCCTACCAACTATGCCAACGGTTTTTCTGTTCCATCGTTAATATATTACCGAGTGTACCGTCGGTAACATATACTGATCGTGTCCGCATCAACATCAGACTCCGTTGCACTATTTCGTTGGTAAATTTAGTTATCGATGGTATCTCTAAAGTTTCTGCCGGAGAAGTTCGTCGGTAATTGCACTTCTTCTTGTAGTGTTCATTGGTAATTTTTTTTATTTGAACAAATTATTTTATTTATATTTATTGTTATAATTTTTACTTTTTATTTATTATATATCGGTTTTACAGCAATTCAATACCGGTTGAACCTTTAAACTTTAAATTTTTTCTTTTGCCGGTTTGATGTCCGATCCAATTTTTAAAACAAAAAGAAGACTGTCATCCCAGACAGTATTAACTTCACTTAACAAATTGCCTCCATTCGGGGATGTCTAGGGAATGTCCTTTTCTGTTTTGGCTTTTCTCCAACGGCATCCAACCCCCAAAGGGCACATATGTTCTGGAGACAACATAGCAATAAAATATATGCCACTTTTTGACTTACATGCTTTTTAACCCACACATCATGATCTAAACAAAAATATTATATGTTCACAGTCCTTGCTCGCGCGGCTTGAACAAAGTTTCAAGTTCAGTACTATAGAGTTTATTTGGGTTAGTGACACGAAATCATGGGGCTATAGAGGAAGAAATTAAGACGTGGGCAAATTTGCGTGCATCACTGTATCTAACCATCAATCTCGCCAAGGGCCCTTCTTGTGTCGTGCATTTTAATTGGAAACACATGTCAATTAATTATATAATTGCAAATTGAATAGTAAATAAATAATTAATAAGATTTTGGATTTCCCATGCCACTTGTACAAAATTGAAGACTAGAGCCACTTCTAACCGACGTCTGAAACTAGGGTCCTATCAACAATATTATGGGAAGAAAGATATAAGTACCAACCTAAACTTTTATGGAAAAAAAAATAATTGACATGATTGCATTAAATTATGTTCACACTGTTAGATCAAACACAAAAGCACATAGCCTTTTCTTATTAATAATTGGAAAATACATACAACCTTTACTAGGCTTACATGAAACAGAACAATGAGAAAATAACGAAACTTTGATGCACTGCTCTTCTCGAATAGATAATGCAGATTATTTAGAAATAGAAAATCCCTACGAACTAGCAACCACGAACTATTCTTTAACACACACTTCACACCAGACTATGAGGTACAACTCGAGTCTTTTGGTTACAATGATTTCTGATTTATGGTTAGTTGGAGCAGCTCTTCATTTTGTTGGTCTACGAGATCGAAGGATAAATCTAAAACATCAAACCTAAATAATTTATTTTCTTCTTTTTCATTAGGGAAATAAAAAAAGAGTCATAAGTTTGGTACTATAAGATATCATTGTAACCGTTTACAAAAGCAAAAATACTATCACGAGACTGAGATTTAGTAAAAATAAGAACTTAAAGATGTTAAGATATCCTGCATATCTTTATTTACCAAAAAAAGAAGATATGATATGAGAAAAATAAGATTTGAATGGCTTAAACAGTGAAAGAATTTATACTTGAATAAGAGAGATACACTTTTCTCGAAAGGGAAGCCAATAATTAGAGAAGAGAAGATGATTTACTTAAGCTTAGCTTCCATTCTTGACTATTTATTCATATTAGTGTGATGAGACCAATAAACAAGGGCAATGAGAAAATTTCGTTATTTTCTTATTTTTCTTATTTATTGCCCCCATCACACTAATATGAATAAATAGTCAAAAATGGAGGCTAAGTTTAAATAGACCATCTTCTTTTCTCAAATTATTGACTTCCCTTTCAAGAAAAGTGTATCTCTCTTATCTAAGTACAAATTCCTTCACTGTTTAAGCCATTCAAATCTTATTCTTTTCGTATCATATCTTCATTTTTTTGTAAATAAAAATATGGAAAATATATTAACTTCTTTAAGCCCTTATTATTACCAAATCTTAGTCTTGTGATAATATCTTAGTCTTTGTAGAAGGCTACAATTATATCTTGTAGTAACAAACCTATGTCCTTTTTTTTGTTTCCCTAATCAAAGAGAGAACAAATTATTTAGATTTGGTGTTTTAGATTTATCCTCCGATCATGTAGAGAAACAAAATGAAGAGCTGCTCCAATTAAACATAAACCAGAAATCAGTGTGATAAAAACTCTAGTTGTACCTTATATACATTGCTAATTTCCATAAATTTCTGCTCTGCCCCAGGCTCTCTGCAGTACAGAAGCAAATAGTACAGTTCGAATCATACGAAGGCAAGAACAAATCAAAACAACGCTACTTATAATTAATTATTAATCCATATTCAACTTTGGAATGTCAGAAACAACAAAAGATTAACGTATGATGAAGAGACAATGTCATTGTAAAAATTGTTAGAAAATACAAACCCTCTTTCATTATGGATAGTGATGATTTATGACAAAAGATAAGGTTTGGAATGGAGAAAATATCTAATGTTGATGTGGAAGCTTATGGATGAATGTAGAAACTTATGGAAGAATCTTATGGATAAGGAGTGGCCAAATTGAATTTGAAGTCTTGAAGAAAAGGATGAGTCAAAGAAGTGGCCAAATTGAATTTGAAGTCTTGAAGATAAGAATGAGTTAATTAATGTAAGAAGAATCCAAATTGTAATTGAAGTCCTTTAGCATGTCTATATATATATGTGGTCTTGTAACCATTTATAGACATATGATATGAAAAAATTAGAGAGTATTTGAGAAGAGAAGTGTTTTGAGAGTTGTAGCTCTTTGTGAGAAAAGAAAGAGTGAGAGAAAAAGTGATGTAGCACTTAGAGAGAAATGTTTTGTATCTTGTGAGTGTTCTTTGTACTCATAAATTTTGTTATCAATACAAATACCTATTTTGTAAAAGTTCTTTTACTTGGAGCCCATCAAAGCTTCTAACAAGAAAAAGGAGATGTTCGATTCTGCCCACTCTCCACTCTTTTGCTCATCACACCTATCTTGCTCCAGCCATCACACCATGAGACAAATAGGAGGTCTGAACATTTTTTGCCCACCAAAACCCTCCAGCCGTCACACCATGTTGCAAAATTGAAGAGGACAAAAATGAATCAACTGTTCTCTGCTTTTGTTGTCTTAGTTATTCTTTCCATAACTCTCTCATTATTCTCCTCTCTGTCCCAACCTTCACATGCATTTCTCCGTATAATAAAAACTAGGTTTAAGTAAATGGGACAGGTGGCTCAAACCCAAATAGTGGAGCTGTTGTTTTCGTTATTCACCCCTCCACCTCCACATTGTCGTCACACACACACACCTTTTTTATCTTTCCAAAAGCTATGTTTTTAAGGAAATGGGATAGGTGGCTTCTTGGTAACGTGATGCATGTGACTTTTGTCCTATCCCCTTTTTAGGCTCCCTACTTTACCGTCAGACACATATCCTTTATACCTAGGGGTGGTAATGGGTAGGGTTCGATTCGGGTTTTACTCTACCCATATCCATATCTATTTTTTATGACTCAACCTATATTCATATTCATATCTATCAGTTTTTACGATTTACTACCCATATCTAAATCTATTGGATTGTTCGAGCTTTTGGATATCCATCGGGTTATATAACACATAAAAATATAACTTCTAAATAGAAAACATAAAGAGCAGATTTTTACGAACGCTCCAAATCAAAATTACTTTAATAATAATAAGTCAAGATTTTGATTTATATGTATTAAAAACCATAAAATTGGAATAATAAAAATCATAATGTCTAGTACAAAGACAACATATATTTTTCACAATTTAGAACTGGAATAAAAATTGAAATAACCAAAGCTTCAAATTATCTTTGCGAGAACTCCACAACATTCAAAACTCTATCTCCATATCATTTGCATTATTATCATCCCATAAGAAAATAAAATATGATGAAAAATGTTAGTACTGAAGAGTAAAGTGTAGATTTTAAAGTTGTTTTTTCATAAAATATTAATATTTTATTATATTTAACCATAAATATTCAAGAAAAAACAAAAAAATAGAGTTAATAAAAAAGGGTAGGATATAGGTATCCATGGTTCGGGTTATTACTAGACCCATATCCAAATCCATATCCACATTCATTTTTCAACATCCATTTAAAATTCATTTTTTAACCTCCATATCCATTTTTTCGGGTTGGGTAGTGTGGATGTTAATCGGGTTGAAAACCCACTGCCATCCCTAAGTTAAAAAGAATGTAGCAGCTTGGTTAAATGGACAATTGTCCGTTTAATTGTGTGCTGTCCATTTTTATGCTCTATCTTGTCCCTTTTTTCTTTTAATTTTTTTCGTTTTCTTTTTTTCACGAAACAATAGAGTATGAAGATTGAAAAGATGACTCAATAAGTATACTTTCAGGTTACTTTAGCTCCTTCACTTTCGAAATGTACCTAAAATCAAATATGAGCTAAAGTGTATCCTAAGCATTTCAAGGCATTAATCACTAAGTGTAATAGATTCAATGTATCAACAATTAAGTACATATCAAGTTCCCAGGAGCTTTAACTACTTTTGTACCCCTCTAATTCATAGCTTGTAAGCCTTTCATGCATCTATTTTTTGAAAATAATTCTATTTAACTTCTAAAAAAATCTTGTAATTTTTTAAAAGAGAAGACGTTGATTAAGATGATTCATTATAATTTTGGTTGTGATTATGATTTGATTTATTTAGGTAAATAATTATGAGTTTTGATGATTAAATTTATTTCAATTTAATTCATTAATTTTGAGAATGGATAATTGATTTGCATTATAATACTTTATGTATGTGAATTCCATTTGAGCATTTTTATTATCCCACTTATTGAAAAAAAATAGTACTATACAAATAAATGAGCATGACTAATTTCGCTCTACTGGCTTTGTACAAATAAGAAATTCAAATTTAAAGAGTAGTGTTAGTAACTATTTGAGATAGTGAACTAGTTGAATAACAGGGAGTATTCATGACAAGGTGTTTACTCTCGTATCAAAATGTTTAAATTTAGTATTTTGTTTTTTGATAAGGGGTATGAACATCTTTTTCCTTATGTATGTTCACTTTAAGCATTAGGTGACCTTTCAAACATGTATTTTCTTATATATGTTCACTTTAAGTGAAATGGTGTGAATTGAGTTAAATTTTGAAAGATTATGGAGTGAATTGGATTATTTTATAATTTGATGACAGTAACTAAGTGCCTAACAATTCAATAAACTTTGTAATTGACTAAATAATGGAGAATCTTAATTGATATCTTTGGTTTGTTTAATGCTTTCTTAGAGTTGTTTTTTATTAAGTTGAGAGTAATGAAATTGATTTGCTTAAGGACAAGCAAATGCTTAGGTACGAGAGGGTTTAGTAAATGCCAAATAGATCATATTTCTAATCTCATATTTAGTACATTTTGTTTGTTTATTTGAGATTTTCTTATTGATTTTGGTAATGAATCCATTTATATTATATTTTTAGGCCTTAATTACCTTCATGAGTAAAAAGGAGTTGAAATTGAATAAAATTAAATTAAAAAAGTGAAATATTGAAGTTATCAATGAGAGACATGATCATGTTTATAACCATGTAGCTCTTTAAGATTGAGTTTTTGTGTGATTTTCAAAGATTAAAGTATGAATAAGGAATATGGTCATACACACAACCATGTGGTTGGTTGTGTCCACTTTTAAAAACCCTAATTTTGAGCTATAAAAAGGGCAAAACAAAGAGAGGTCCAAAGGGGATCATAGGAGGCTCAAGGGAGACTCAAGAAAATATGAACTACAGCCTAAGATGATAGAAAGAACAAAGAAAAAGCAAGGAAACATATTTGGAGTAGACTAACTTCAATTTAAAGTAGATTTCATGAAGATCAAAAAGGATATCATCATGTCTCTTTTAGTTTTCTATTTTTCCTTTAGTTTTGATATTCTGATTATGAGTCAAACATTTGTTGGTACTTGGATTAGATGAACCTCGAGATAGACCTTTTAGTGATTGTTTTTAATTTAGTGCTTGCTTTAGTTTCATTGAGAATCAATTATATTTTCTTAATTATTCCTGAATTAATATTGCTAATGTATTATTTCATATATAATTTTATGCAATTGAAATTAAGAAATCCTTTTGTATAACATATGTACCATCATTGAAAGGGGTTGTATGGAAACCTAAAAATATGTTGACATAAAATCTTTAGATTTAGGTCAAACATAATAGAGAAATTTACTAATTGATTAGTGATATCTTAGGGGTTTTAAATAGAAAGAGATTTCAACTGATTAACTAAGGATTAGGTGTTAAAAGCCTAGAAAAAGATTTTAGCATAATTGAGGAATTTTCACAGTCAAATAAACTAGGGGGATTCTAAGTCTAGGTAACACTATTATCTTTTATTGTTTCTTAGTTTACTTTTCATTCTAGTTAGCTAATTATGTTGATTTATTTTAGTTTATTGTTTTAATTTTCAATTTGATCACGTATCATCACCATAATGTGTTATGCTAGATAATAGAAAGATAGTAAGTATTAGTAATTTTAGTCCTTATGGGATCTACCCATACTTACTCATGCTAGCTACAGTTACACTAAAATTATGTTTTAAAACATAATTTACATCAATCAGTTATGACTGATAATTATGAGGAGAATCACCAAAACTTCATACATGCTTTAGAATAAAATTGTCTTAATTTATCTTCCTTGTGAAGTTTAATTATGATGTGTGTTGTCACTTTAATCTTGAATCATTTGAATCTTAAGGTATGCTTACTCTTTGATTTCATAAGAAATGGATTGATGAAGCCATTTTATTTTTTGTTTTTTATTTTAGTTAATCATGATTTGCTCAAGGATGAGTAAAAGATAAATGTAGGGCAATTCGATAGAACTATTAAATATAGTTACTCTAAGCCTTAATTCCCTTATATTGTGTGTAATTTTTTTATTCAATCTAATGGATTTACTTATCTTTTGTATCCAGTGCTCGTCGGTAAATCTAAAGTTGAAATAAATAAAAAAAATTGTAAAATAAGGTGCATCTAGAGTAGTAAATGAAAACAACCAACAACTTACCTAGTGACTAGGCATGGGCATATTTAATAGCTATTTTAGCTTCCAAATTTTAAATGTATAGTCAACCATTTGAGGATTTTTTAAAATCTTATCTTGACAAAGTCTGTAAAACAATATGGGATTTATGACTTTCTTAGGCTAAATAATAACAACCAGAAGATATCGATAACAATAAGAACATTAGGCAAATTAACTAATCAAAGACTTATGACATGTCCATTTTTCCATATTGTATTCTCCAACTTCTTCTTTTAATTTATGTTCTTTTTCTTCAGTAGATGTTGGTTGTAGTTATGGCCTTTAGAGTTTAAGTCTTTTTATCTTAGTTAAAGGTAACTAAAGCCCTTTGAACTTTGCAGATTAAGAGATAATTGGGTCTTAATTACAAAGTGTTTTTATCTATTGAATTATTTTTCTGTGCTTATGTGTTATGATTATTTTAGTTAATTTTAATGTAGGTGATTAGTTTATTAATCGAAATAATCATTAACTAGATTGGATATTGAACATGTAAATATTCAGTCCCTTTAATCTTTGTACTATTAGGGATTTACAATTTTATATGATAAATTATCAACTTCAAGGAAGAGACTTTAATAGGATTAAGAGTTTTCTACTATAAATAGGTGTTATAAGGTATATTTTTATGTGTGGTTTTAGAGATATAGTTCAGACTTATTTCTTCACAAATTCAAAGTTGAGTCATTCGCTTTGTGTTGGTCTTTACACCTCTGTGGCTAGTGACACCCTTAAGAGCTTTATCAATGATTGTGATGATTGTTTTATCTGTTGTTGTGGTGTTCCTTGATTTTTCCCTTTGACTTTCAATGTTTTCTATCCATTTAACTTAACCTACTAACAACATTTGCTTTTATTCTTCCAAATTTAATTGGTGTGCCTCATTTATACATCAAACTGGTATTAAAGCTCAGTTGTTAGGGTTTTCTTAAGCCTTAACGATCTATAATTGAGCCTCTCTCATCTAAATTTGAAAGTTTCAAGTTTGATCATATGAGGTTTGGAAAGAATAAGGCTACAAACAATGGTAACAATAACAATGACACCACCAACAACAACAATTATGCTATTTTAGGGGATATAGATCAACTTTTAGATTGTAAGATTGGTGGGATTCATGATCAAATTGAAGAAATCAACAATCACTTAGGCTATTTACAGATGTAAAATGATAAGTATCATAATTAGGTATTTGTGATGTGATTCCGATGGATGCATGTCATATCTTATTAGGACGCCTATGGCAATATAATCGAAAAGCTCAACATGATGGAGTCTCTAATTGCTACACCGTTAAGAAGGATAGGAAAAGACTTGCACTTGTGCCTTTGTCTCCTTCTAGAGTACGTGGACTGAACATGGAACAATATAAAAGGGAGAATCTAATTGTCAGGAAGAGAGAGATTATTTGAGAATTTGATGAATCGTAAGTAGTATATGCATTAGTTTCGAAGGAGGTCCATAAAAATTCGGTTGATTCTTACCCACTAGAACTCTAGCCTCTTTTGGATGAGTATGCTAATATGTTTCCCGATGATTTGCCTCAGGGTTTAACTCCTATTAGAGGGATCAATCATCAAATAGACTTGATTCTAGATACACCTTTGCCTAACAAGCTCGCATATAGGTGTAATCCAAAAGAATAAAAAGGGCTTCAACAACAAATCAATGAGCTTATAGAGCATGGATATGTGCTTAAAAGTATGTTGCCATGTGTTGTGCTAGGTCTTCTTGTGCCAAAGAAAGATGGTTTATGGTAGATATGTATTAATAGTCATATGGTGAATAATATTACCATCAAATATCGCTTTCTCATTCCTCATCTAGATGATATGTTAAATGAACTACATAGTGCTCAAGATAAATTTAAGGAGTGGTTACCACCAGATTCAAATGAGAGAAGGTGATGAGTGGAAAATCGCATTCAAGACTAAGTATAACTTGTACGAATGGTTAGTAATGCCCTTTGGTCTCACTAGTGCTTCAAGCACATTCATGTGAATTATGAACGAGGTATTATGTCCTTTCCTTAGCAAATTTATTATTGTGTACTTGGATGATATTCTACTTTATAGTAAGAGTAATAAGGAGCATATTCTACATTTAAGAATTCTTTTCGATGTTTTAAGAAAGGAGAAGTTATATGGGAAGATTGAGAAGTGCACTTTCATGGTAGATAGCGTCATATTCCTTAGATGCATTGCGTCTAAGGATGGTATTTCTATTGATAACTCGAAAATTGATGCTATTAAATCATAGTCAACTCCTAAATCTATTAGTGAAGTGCATAGCTTTTATAAATTGGCTTCTTTTTATTAAAGATTTGTGAAGAATTTTAGTCATATTATGGCATTGATTACCAAAAGTATCAAGAAATGGAAATTCAAATAGAGTGATTCTACACAAAAGGTGTTTGAATTAATTAAAAGCAAGTTATGTTCTACTCATATGCTAGCTCTTCCTAATTTTAACGAGCTATTTGAAGTACAATGTGATGCTAGTGGAGTCAGAAATGGGATTGTTCTTGTTCAACAAGAACATCCTATTGCTTATTTTAATAAGAAGCTTAATGGATCTAAACTAAATTACTTTACTTATGATAAAAAAGTTCTATGCGATTGTTCGTGCCTTTAGTCTTTGGAGTCATTATTCGCTACCTAAGCCTTTCATGTTGCATAGTGACCATAAAGTATTAAGGCATATTAATAGGCAACAAAAACTTAATCCACATCATGCTAAGTGGGTCGAGTTTCTACAATCCTTTACTTTCTCATCAAAGTACAAAGATGGACGCTCTAATGTCATAGTTGATGCATTATCAAGGAAGTATTCTATACTTGCAATACTTAATTCAAGGCTTATTGGCTTTGAAATCATCAATAATTCTTATGTAAAGGATGAAAACTTTGTTGAATTGTTTGAAATTTGCAAAAAAGATGTGTATAATTAGTTTGTAATTTAGGAGTTTTCTCTTCAAAGGGAATAAATTGTGTGTTCCCAAAGGCTCTTTTGGTGATATATTGATTCATAAAGCCTATGGTGGTGGTGTTACTGGTCATTTTGGTATTCAGAAGACTTATGAAATTCTTCAAGAACACTTTTATTGGCCTCGTATGTTTGATGATGTGCAATCTATTATTAATTAGTGTGGTACTTGCCAAAGAGCATAGAGTTTTCACCAAGGACTTTACATACCTCTTCCTGTTCCAAAATGACCATGAGAGGATATTAGTATAGATTTCCTTGTTAGATTACCTTGCACACAGGTTGGTAAGGATGTAATTATGGTGGCTATAGATCGTTTCTCAAGGATGACTCACTTTGTTACATGTTATAAGACTATTGATGCTTCTCATATTGTTGATTTGTATTTTAAAAAGATTATTCGTCTTTATAGGGCATTAAGAAGCATTGTTTCTGATCGAGATTCGAAGTTTTGAGTCATTTTTGGCAAACATTATGGAAATTACTAAGAACAAAGTTGTTGTTTAGCACTGCTCACCATTCACAAACCGATGGCCAAACCGGAGTTACAAATCGCACTCTTAGTGCCTTGCTTTATGGATTGGTGAGTAAAACCACGAAAGATTGGGATTTAAAACTTACCCATGGTAAATTTGCCTATAAGAGGTCTCCAACTCATGCTACTAGAGTGTCTCCTTTTGAATTTGTTTACGATGTGAATCTTTGCATCCATATGGATTTACTTTGTATTTTAAAGAAAGACTCGGTGAGTATAGATACAAGGGCCAAGGCAGAGACAATGAAGAAGCTTTATGAGCGGATTTGTGCAAAGATAGAGAAAATTAATAAGATTTACAAGGTCCGTGCTAATTGTTTTCACAAGCAATTGAGCTTTCGACTTGGTGATCTGGTTTGGATACATCTTCGCAAGGAAAGATTTCCAACAAAAGGAAGAATAAGCTTATGCCCTATGCTGATGGCCTATTCAAAGTGCTTGTACGAATTGGAAAGGGTGCATACAAGATTGATCTTCTAGGAGATTATGGAGTTTCTACGAAATTCAATGTTGGTGATCTGTCTCCTTACTTAAACGACGAAGATTTGAGGAAAAATGCTTTTCAGGAGGGGAAGAATAATGTTAGAGCACAGGTAGACTTTATCTCCAAGCCATTATGTTTGAGTTTACATGATAATTTCGTGCACAGAGGTAATGGGCTTTAGAGTTTTACAAACAATGCAATATTTGGCTATAAATGTGTGATTGCAAGTTTTTGATCTGATACTAAGTGAAGCCTTATCCATTAGGCCTGAAATTTTAGGAGCATGCAGGGTACATGTAAATTATTCTTCTATTAATTTTCATAATTTTTGGAAATTTCTACAACTAGTTTGTCGTTTACTTGAACGCCAAGTCTAACAATTAGAAACAATGCATATGACACGTTTTTACCTTTCCAAAATTAGTATACTTATCCTTTCAAATTTTTAGTATGATACCGCATTATCTAAGTTGTTTCCTAATAGTCTTAGGAGTTTTCTTTCAGATCTTCGGTATGATTTCATAATGTCTATGTTGTTTCTTAATAAGATTAGGGTTTTTTTTACCATAAATAGGAATTATAAGGTGTATTTTTGTGTGTGTAATTTATAAATAAAAATTCAGACTTATTTCGTCACAAATACGAAGTTGAGTCTTTCACTTTGTGTTGGTACTTACACCTGTATGGCTGATGACACCCTTGTCAATGATTATGCTGCTTAGCTTTATCAACTATTGCAGTGTTCTCTTGGTTTTTCCCTTAACTTTCAATATTTTATATTCATTCAACTTAACCTGCTAACAGCCTTTGCTTTTATTCTCCAAGTTCAATTGGTGTGCGTCGTTTATACATCAATATAGTCCTCCAAAGGTAGCAAAGTTGCCTTGACGCAATCCCTCCAGTTGGATACTTTTAGCATTGAAGCTAGAGAGAAGTCCCACTGGTTTCATAGGATCATCAGAGTGAATCTTCAACCTTTCGTTCTCTGGCAACTGGAAAAAACTCCACTGGTACACGGAACATAGCATCAATCACAGTTTCAGAAACTCCATGGCTTTTTTAACCTCAAGAAAATTTTCACATACATCAGGATCACAAGTTTAATACCGAGTCTGTCAGAATTAAACTGAAAAGGACAAAAATGAAGCAGCATCTAGATGGACACCTGGAAGAAACCATAACCTTGAGCGGCTTTGGTCAATGTCCTTAATAACATTGGACCGGTTAGGTCCATGTTCAATGAGAAAGGAATGGAACAATCATCCAAGGTCGATATGAAAATGTTAAAATCGTCGATCAGATGTGGATCGGATATAATTCGAGGGAATATGGCTCACATAGGATGCCTTAAAGAGTTAAAGTAGCCATTCAAGAACGCCTTGCGTAACTTGAAGGTATTCATTTGCCAAGGTGATTGAACTTTATAAATACTAGTTGTTAAGCATTTGAATATTTTAATTTTAATCTGTTCATTTTGAACAGATCGGTGTCACTATTTTTTTCGTTCCTAATCATTTCACTTTCAGCCCTGTTTGGTTCAATTTTTGGAGAGTTTAAAAGCACTTTTATCTAACGCAAAAACTATTTTACAAAAAAAGTAGGTGTTTAGTTGTAAAATTTAAAAGCGCTTTTCAAGTAGAAATAGCTTTTTTAAAAACTCAAATACAGCTTTTTCAAAAACTAAAATTTGGAGCTTTTTAGAAAAGCTCAAATTATAACTTTTTCGGGAAGCTGTTTTTTTTTTTAATATTATTTCTGTCACTTACGTACAAAACTTCAACTAGCATATGTTCTCCTCTTGTTTCGTTTCTTCTGTACAAAACCACTAATCTGTTTTGTTTCTTCTGCTCGTATCCCTCTCATCTTCTCGGGTTGATTCTTCTTCTTTGTATTTTTTTTGTCCTAAAAATTTTTGTTTCTGCGTTGAAGGCAAACATTCGCCTTCAACACAGAAGGTCTGCGCCGATGCCTGCGTCAACAATGCAGACGACGTCTGTGTTGACGCAGAACCCATTAGCTAAGTAGAAGTTTTAATAGGCAAAATAGGACGTAAGCGGGGATTTCTTACTAGTCCATCCTTGACGTGAACAACTCGAGAGTGCTTTTGGTGAAAAAAAAAAGTAATGGTACTTGTTTGTTGAGAACTTCCTACGTAGCTTTAAGCATCGAAGAATTTTATCGTCTCTATCAAGGGGTTTAGTTATAATATATTATTCGTTTGTTTGGTTTAAAAAAACATACAAAATATATAAATTTAAGAGTTTATTTATTTATTGAATTTAGGGAATAAATAAATTTATTTTTCAATATCTTTATCTATTTTAATTAG
>JANITW010000010.1:20829343-20845526 GCA_027564335.1 Erythroxylum williamsii | reverse complement strand
GAATTGAAGAAAATTAATAATAATGATAATAATAGAGTCTAATAAATATTTTTGATCTTTTTGTTATTTAATAAAAAATACTTTTTATTTTTATATTGTCAAATAATCTACTATATAAAACCTTTTTAAAAAAATTATTTTTTTAATTAACAATTAAATAATGAACTTGCTTTTACCCTAATATGATTTGCGGGTCTTAAGTTCAAAAAAATCTCCCTTTTACATATGGACACCATTGAATCGAGACCAAACTACAGCCCGTATCAATTAAACGGAGTCCACGTAGGCTTTCTTAACTAAGACTATAGCCCAATAGTTATGTACAAGTCAACGCCAGACAGATGGACGGTCTTGCTCTCAAAAGCGCGTAGCACTCACACACATTTTCAGTCTCTGACGTTGACCTCCAACAAACCGATTCCAATCATCGCCACCAGCAAACACCGGCTCCCGGGGATCATGCACCGTTCCATCCTGCATCAAGCGGCGGTTGACGTTGCCGGTGAATTTCGCCGTCCGTACAATCTCATCACCATGCTTAAATTACCGCCACGTAGCGGTTCGCATTCCACGCTGGCAAAATAAGGTCCGCTTTTTTCACAAGTACCGTACCAGCGTGACCGGAGAAAACAGAACAGGTGGTTCCAGAAAAAGCCACGTCATGATAGGGGCCCACGGGGAGGCACACCTGGACGCGCTTTTGCGGACTTCACGGTGGTTGTGATCTTGTGGCTGATATTTGAAGATGTGTGGGGAGGGCAATTGGGGAAAGAGGAAAAATAGAAAAAGGGCACGAGGGTGGGCTTCGGCTCAATCAGCCACTAATTTTCCGCCACATTGCACCATCTCAGCCCTCTCTCGCTCTAGTTCACTCATCTCTTGAATACCAGCCTCAAATATAATCCTTCAATTTTTTGTCCCTGAAAACAAAATATAAATCCACAGAAAATTATAGTGGCTGAGATTTCTCCGGACTGTAGTTTCTGGTGTCTTAGGTCTCACCGAAGCTCTTCTACTGCTTCTTTACTTATTTTTTCCTTTTCTCTCCTCATTCATGTGTTCTCTTTTCCCCGTTTGTGATTGACTTGTTTATGAAGATTCCGATCCACCATTGGCCGAAACCTATGAGTTCTCCGGTGACTCTCCGGTGAACTCTGTCTTCGGTGATTCTCCACGTCCTTCCACTGTTTTAGTTCACTATGGCTTTCTTCGAAGGTACTCTTTTTTCTCTCTTTTCTAGGGCTTCTGAGCTCTTTTTTGTTGTCGAGAAAAAGTCGAGCTATTTGAAGTTGATAACGTATTGCTGAAGTTGATATATACTGTGCAGTACTGGCGCCTGTGGATTACTAATTCATGTTCCTTTTTCCTTTTTCCGTTTTTTTTTTTTTTTGCTTCTTTCACTTTTGTAAAGGATTTGGCATCTACGCGTTCGTTTTGGTGAGGATTCTGAATAAAGGAATTTACATTTAGTTCTTACGGAGAATCCTGTGTCTCTCTTCGTCTTCTGGTGGAATCTTAGAATTTCTTGAACAATTATTTTTTCTTTAATTTTTACAGATTTTTAGTTCATTCATATACATGTACATGTGTACAGTACAGTATATGTGAATTAAACAGGGACGGATCTCTATCGATTGCTGTTGGTTTTTTGTGTGTTGCAGTAATATTCGTTTATTGGGTCATTTGGAGTTCAAAAACAACGGCTTTCGTTATAGTTTTCGATGTTGCAAGGAATGAAAGGAGATTTCTATTTTATCCATTGCTCGTTAGAGAGGATTTGAAGCAGCGATAGCTGCCAAGGTCCGGTAATGGAAACTTACTCCTCTGGAGAAGAGTTGGTTATTAAGGTATATTGTTAAAGGAGATATTATTTTCTTTACTTTCGCATAACCCCACTTTTTTTTCTTGGATTGCAGTGATTAAAAAAATGTGTTTTATGTATCTGAATTGTGCTGTCGTGTTAATTATAGACAAGAAAACCCTACACAATAACCAAGCAACGTGAACGATGGACTGAGGAGGAGCATAATAGGTTCTTGGAGGCCTTGAAGCTCTACGGACGAGCTTGGCAGCGCATAGAAGGTAATAGTTTGCATATATCTTACTTAAATCTTTTTCAGGCTGGCACCGTTGTTTTTGCAGGGTGATCTGTTTTACTAATTGCAGAATTTATTTAGAGGAATAATCTGGATAATCTTATTTGGAATGTCTTAGATTATGAGGTAACTCACTCTTGGAGATTTTTGCCCACTTCTTGCTTTTTCCTTTTTTTTTATATTGCCTTCCAGAGCATATTGGTACAAAGACTGCTGTACAGATCAGAAGTCATGCACAGAAGTTTTTCTCCAAGGTTAGTTATTACTGTTTTGCATAACTGTATATTGATTGTAATTAACTCGTTCTGTTTTTTGATGTCTGAAACTTTTTTTGTCCTTCAAGTCTGCAACTGAGTTAACTTCTTGATCTCTAATTTTATTTTCTATTGAGCTTTACTTGTGCTTTCTTGTTTGGTTTCGGATTATGATTTGTTGTTTATGTGCGTCATTCTAAATTAAGACCCTTTGATTATTGAGAGTAAAAAGAGTGGTATTTCATAATAGGTAGGGAAAGTGAGTTGTCATTTATGGAATAGAAGACGTCTATCCAGAACAAAGCATAGGAAGATGTATGGCTGTACCAGGAACAGGAGATTACTGCTCTTTTCTTTTCCTTTTAGAGAATCAACTGTGAACTCTGGTCATGGCATGGCAAGCTATGCTATCCTTCCTTTAGAAAATCGTCGATAAGATGAAATTAAAAACCATTATTTTTTTCATTTTAAGGCCGGCGCTGATTAACTGGTTTTTTTTGGGAAAGGATTAGGTTATGGCTCCAATAGGATAAAGTCAAACTTAACAAGAATGAATTGAATCATGTTCAATGGATGTCATTGTATGAGGGATAGCAGGAGATCCATGGTTTGGTGCCAAGACTAAGTAGTATTGATGGAATATAGAAAATATAACCTTTTGTTGGCCACTAGGAATTTATGGTATTTAAATGAGAAATTGTTCATCACCTATTAAATGATTTGAAGATTTAGATTATATTAACTGATTTGAAAATTATATTTCATATAATTGAATATGTGGTTAATTACTAAGGAGCGTAATGTAGATCTGGGGCATTTACTTGACCTAGAGCAATAAATGTACAATTAGACCCCTAGGAGTTCCAAGTGATAGTGTGTAAGTGATTGGTGCATTTGGTATATTGGCAAGAGGAAGTTATGTCATAGAAGGAATAAGACAAAGTCTCATAAGTGGGTGAGCCAAATAAGCGATGCTTGAAGGATTCTCATGTTTAGATTTATGATTTCACAAGTGATGGGCACTGCTATTATGCAATTACCTAAGCAATCCTGAGAGTAGACAAGATTTATCATGTGCAATTGGCTGGAAGTGCTCGTCCAATGAAATAACTTGCACATTCGACAGACGATCATTCATTATTAGTGAATGCAAAGATACAACTAGCAGGATGGACTTATGATATGCATTAGAGAAGCACAACTAGAATGGACTAGTGCTCTTGACATGGGTAGGAGTTAAACTTAAATTTTCGATAATAGGCTTGCATTATAGGTGGAATTTGTGATGATAGGTATAAGAAAGTTGCATCAAGTTTGAATGTGCCCGAAGCACTTAAATTTGATGAAGGATCCTTTTGCCGCACAAAATTAGGTGATTTTCTTAAACTTGGCTCAGAATATTGGTGAGCTTAGTTATGGGATGATGATACTATATAATATGTGTGTTTGGATGGACCGGACATCAGGTTGGCTCAAGATGGCTCAGGAAGGTTTAAGAAAGACACATTATGCTTGATTTTATCAAAAGTCGATATCATGTCATAAATATAAAGGAAGTGAGTATGAAAAGTGGGGCACTTCCTCAAAATATGGAAAGTGAGGTTGGTGATGTGGAGAAGTGGATAAAGCTTCATTCAATACATGTTTCCATGAAATTAATTGAGGTATAATTAAAAAGGTGGTAACTCTACTAAGTAAGTGAAAAATATGGTTGTAACTTTGCTTTTTCCACAAATTACTGTAAGTCTACATAAAAGCATCTTATCTAACACATCTTGTAAGATTTATACATAAATCTCTAACAAGAGACGTGAGTTTTCTGAGGAAGCCTTTTGTAGAGAGTTTCGAGTTGGAAGTTTCTCAAATTTGTTTATACTGCTATTGTAAATGGTCCAAAAAATTAGCTTTGCTGTATTTCTCCCTGGCCCTTTTTTTCAATTAAACTGCCATATTTATGAATGCCAGGGAAACACTTAAAAATAAGTGTTAACAAAGCTTGTGAAACTTGAATGGAAGTTTTTTGTATGATAACATGGATAAGGCTGATTTAAGTCTTGCTATGCTATGTGATAAAAGGATCAATCCATGTCCTTTTGTACAAACATTATATATATATATATATATATATCAACGGATTTTGAACTTTAAAAAGAAGTTGTACTGAGTGACGTAAGCAGTTTTACTAATTTAACTTATGCCTATATGATATATGCAGGTGAGCTGGTCTTATGTGTATGTTTTGAACTTGTTCAATTTTCTATCTGAATTGTTGGTATCTAGGACCTAGTATAGTAGAGAAGGACCACAATGAAAGAATTCATTTTTAACCTGTTGGTTAAAGATTGAACTTGTCTTTTGTCAGATATTCTTCACATTAAAAAGGGCTTCACTACCAGCTTCCATGGAATTGAAGTTCAGGTTTTGGTAGTTTCCGTTTCATATTACTTGTTTTCTGCAATTCCCACATGTCAAAAGGCCAGTAACTTTGAAGATTTAAGCCAGCATATGGAGGCAAAAGGCCATATTTGAAGTTAGCAAGTTACTGCAAACATGTGTCTCCTTATCTTTGGTTTCTGAAATTGTGTACTGTTTTACTTTCTTTTACCTTAGATCCTATACCGTTTTAATTAGTAACTGCATAAGAGTCGGTTATAAATTTCTTGATATTGGACCAAATTATCCTGAAATCTGTTGTCATAGTAAATTTATTTTCTCCCCAAGTGTCCCAAATTTGTTTACTGCTTTAGGCCCAGGCACTTCGTAAATTCTTGTATCTCATTTATAAGTGCCCCCATATTAGTGGCATCTTGTACCATGTGCTTGTGGGCCTTCAACTTTTCAACTCTTCTAAAGACATAGTAACTTATTTTTCTAATTAGAATGTGAAGAATTATGCTGAGGGGGCTTAGAGTGATCATAGGTTTGCCATGCTGCCAAACTTAGTATAGGCACTACTATACTTAAGATGTTAGCAAACTTTATATCTCTAGATGACAGTTTATTTATAATTGGTTTCCAATCAAGAAGTGAAGGGAGGGGTTGGTCTATCATCTATTCTCCTGTTCAATATGCAAAGATTCTGAATTTACTGGGATTTCATTTTTATCTTTCTTTCGGTGTCAGTCTCATGCTACTTAGCTGTAACTTTTATTTTTATGCTTTGAAGCAAAATGGGGGCTGGTTTGGTCTAGGAGTCAAGATGACTGCTTGGCCAGACCAGCCCCCTTTTTTAATTTAAGGAGCATTTGAAGGTGTTGTTAGAAATGTCAATTAACTCCATCCTTCAGCAAATTTGGCCTGTTAAGAAATCATTTAACCTAAAAGTTTTAAGTTCTTTGATAATATCCAATACGGAATCGACCCCTCACACAAAAACCTGATGGACTGAAACTGATTCGCTGGGGTGGTTATCGGGGTGGGTTTCATTTGTTGCACTTTCTTTTGCCTCATACTGACGACGTAAAAATTAAAAGGTTGTACACCATTCAACTCTTTTAGAAGTTGAAAAAACCATCAATATTGACCTCAAAGGAATGTAGAAAATGCTAGATTTTACATAGGACAAAGGAAAATGGGTAAGAATGAAGTAAGCTTTGTCATATGCAACATATTTTTTCGTCAACAAATACAGTTACTAAGAATTTGAATTCTTTCATAGATAGGCATTGTAGTCTTGTTAAAAGTAATTTCAGCCAATGTTTAATCAGTTGATGTGATCATTGTTTTGGGAGATGTTTAACATTATTATTTCTACATCTGCCCTGACTTTTTCATTCATGACATTGATGTGCAAAAATGTTGTGTCTTTTGGTCGTCAGTACTAAGAAATATTCCATTTTCCAGTTGGAAAAGGAGGCTACTGCTAAAGGCATTCCAGTAGGACAAACTCTTGATATAGACATCCCACCTCCACGGCCGAAAAGGAAACCGAATAATCCTTATCCTCGGAAGACAGGTTCCAGTCCTACTACAACACATTTAGGGGGAAAAGATCGGAAATTTTTTAATTCGGTTGCCCTTCAGCATGGTAAACAAGTGCTAGACTTGGAAAAAGAACCACAACCTGAGGTGAAGTCTTCTTGTGTCATTTTATTCCATTTTATTCATTGAAATATCTGAGTACTTCCATTATCATTTATCTTTCTGTAAATTATTCAGAAAAGTGATGGAGATGAGAAGCAAACAAATCTCAAACAGAACCAGATTGAGAATTGCTCAGAAGTCTTTACTCATGGCCAAGAAACTCACCATTCTGCTATGTCTTCAGTGAACAAGAACTGTCCAGAAACAGAGGCATCAAGAAATTCATGTTTCAGGGAGTTTATACCTTCACTAAAGAAGATGAATTCAATGATGAATGAGAATGCAATGGATGAATCCTATGTCACCATTGAGGATGAAGGCAATAGGAAGTTGGATAAGCCTGACACCAAAAGGACCGTGCAGGAAAATGTGACTGTTGAAGCTTTAAAGTTTGGTAGCTCTTGCGCCTTGCATGATAAACTGGTTCAGGGGAAGGAACCACATGACTTAATCAGTGCGTTGCCTACAGATGAGAATCAGGTCATGCAGAACTATCCAAGGCATGTCCCTGTGCACGTCGTTGACAATCACTTGGGACCTTGTATGCAAGCTCCAGTCTCAGAAATGACATTCCAGGACTCTGTATTCCAGCCAGTGGGTGAAAGTCATACTCATCCTAATATATACTTGCATCCTGCTGCATCCGCAACTACAGAAAATCGAAGTAACATGGCAGACTCTTGTATGCATCAACCATTCCCTACCTTCCCTCCTCCCTTTACATCAAGTCCAGATAATCAAGATGACTACAGATCATTTCTCCACATCTCCTCCACATTCTCAAGTCTTATAGTCTCTACTCTGCTACAAAACCCTGCTGCCCAAGCTGCAGCTAGCTTTGCAGCGACATTTTGGCCCTATGCAAATGTAGAAAGCTCTGCAGATTCTCCCACATGTGGCCAAGGAGGTCTTCCATCAAGGCAACTAAATCCTACTCCTAATATGGCAGCTATTGCAGCTGCTACTGTGGCCGCTGCAACTGCATGGTGGGCAGCCCATGGACTACCTCCCTTATGTGCTCCTCTTCATGCATCGTTCACCTGCCCTCCAGGATCTGCAACTGCAGGTACACCACTGAGTACTGGTCAAGTCCCTGCCACTAGGATAGAAAAAGGGGAGACAATTGCTGATAATCCTCCATCGCAAGATCAACTGGAACCACAACTTTCTGAGGCTTTGCAAGCTCAAAACTTAGTTTCTAAATCACCAGGAAGGTCATCGTCAGATTCTGAAGAGAGTGGAGCTTCCAAGGTGATTAAAGTTGGGCCAAAAGGTGCTGACCATGAGAATACTGCCATAGCACATGAGATCCATGACTCGAGCAAAACAAAAAACAGAAAACAGGTTGACCGTTCTTCATGTGGTTCAAACACAACTTCTAGCAGTGAAGTGGAAACAGATGCATTAGAGAAGCATGAGAAAGGCAAGGAAGAGCTTAAGGAAGCAGATCCAAATCATCCAGCTGCTGAGTCTATTGGCCGTCGAAGTAGAAGCAGCAGCAGCACAAGTGATTCCTGGAAGGAGGTTTCTGAAGAGGTATTAAGATAATTTTATCTGTGAGGTAGTTTTAACCTCTTTGTATTATGCTAAAAAATTAGAGCCTTATTATCACGATGATGCATATTTGTCAGGGGCGACTGGCTTTTCAAGCTTTGTTCTCCAGAGAAGTATTGCCTCAAAGCTTTTCGCCACCGCATGATATAAAAAGTATGGGCTATCAGGACAATGATGAAAAGGAAATCACTAGTCTGAAAGATAGGGGTGGATTACTGTTAGATATTAGCAGTAAGACCCGGGTACCCTCCTCTGGCCAACAAGAAGCTGAGAAAAATATTGCATCATCTAGATGTGAAAGTAACGAGGAGCAGGGACTTCTGACAATTGGACTTGGACATGGAAAGCTCAAGGCGCGTAGAACAGGATTTAAACCTTACAAGAGATGTTCAGTGGAGGCCAAAGAAAACATGGTGATGACAACCTGCGGTCAAGGCGAGGAGAAAGGACCCAAGAGAATACGCTTGGAAGGGGAAGCCTCGACATGACATGACCCATTTAAAGTTGCATACTTCAACAAGGAAATCCTTGCTGAGGCATGTAACTTTGATTCTACCCATTATCTATCCCAACATTCCTGTTTGATTTTAGAGTATTGGCTGCGAGACTGTCGCAAAAACTGTGTATTATGTCTACATTTGACTTGTTTACTCTCTAGAACCCATGAACTGCCTTATATTAACTGCCTTGAATAGACTTGAGATTAAAACCATTAATTATTATGTGGCCGCTGGTAAACCTACATAAAATCCTCTATCTCTATTTTTGTGTACCAACTTTGTCCTATTTGATTCAAGTCATTCATTTGTGTTGGACTCACATAAATGAATGTCTTGAATCTAATGAGACAGAGTTGGTACATAAAAATGGGGACAGATCCCTTCTCTCCCGTTTACTTCCGGATTTGGTAGCTTTTTGCACTTGTTTTTGTGGCACTCTTTTATTTGAGTTACTGCTTCTTAAATTGAAAGGTTCTTATGAAATTAGTATTTGTTTGAAACTATGCCTTGGGGATAAATTGACCTTGATGCTGGAAAGATTGGCATTACAGAAGGAGCCATTGATGGAAACAGCAAGAAAGGCCCTGCATTTGCAGAGACACTATCAAATTCAAGCCTTGTTTAGATGATGTCAATGTCTCCTGATGCTATACATGTCCCTAGAATATCTTTTCTTTGGTTCTGGTTCTAAAAAATGGAAATCTACAATGCGATTCGGGGATTTAAACATCTCCAGACCACCCTCACTGAATTTCTTGGTCACTGTATGTTAGGGACAAATGTTATGTATCGGTACACTCTCTCACGGCCGATTGAGATCAGGGTTATCAGCTTTCTTCTAAATTTCTTTTATTTTTTATCAAGAAAATTGAATTACATTGGCTTTTGATATGTTGCAAAGTATGAGTAGACGAGTTAATATTGTAAAAGGATGTAGTTTCTAACCTACAGATTAATCTCTTTGTAATGCCTGCACTTGATGAAAAGGTTTGGACTCTTTCCATCTAAATCTATCAGGTAAAGTCTAATTTAACTGAATTTGGATTTTAAAATATATTTAAACTTTAAACCGAATTTCAAATTTAGAGGATTGGTTTAAATTTAACCTAAAATGCAATATGATCATTTAGATATTGTTAATAATATCTAATATAAAGCTCAACTAGTCTTATTTACTAGAAGAGAAAGGATGGATGTGTTTGACTCTCTTTTCTATGACAATAAATTTATAATTATTATTTTTAAATGATATATATATAAAATATGTAAATTACATTAACTTAATTATTAAAATTAAGTAATAACCTTAATATATATAAAATGTATACGTTTTAGTGTATTTCTATTTTTTAATAATCTTCCTCTACAAAATTTTAAATAAATTACAATATGTCATTCTTATTGCAACTTGAATTTATAATCTCTCAACTACTAGAAAAGCTTGTTCTACTAATTTAATTACCCCTGCATTAAATTAAAGATATTTTTGTTTAAAAAAATGTAGGGTCAGTGATTAATGTTTTTTTTTTGTTAACCCATGAGGTATCCTAGGAGGGTCTCAATTATGAGAAGGCGCCTTTAAGTCATCCACTCTCAGACTAATCCTCGCTTATACCGGATCAGTTCGTAAGGAGTAAAGTGCTGACCAAATAGATTTTTTCATTTTCAGGACTCGAATTCGAGATCTCTGATTAAGGGACGAGAGTGCTGAACTTAATGAATATTAATAATAAGATTTTGTTTATTAAACAGTGATGTCTGTTAAACTATAAAAGAGTATGACATAACTCGCAAGATTCGGCATATACCTAGTAAAGGAGGCCTTGTATGATTGGCTTTATAGCATTTAAAGGAAGACGAAAGAGGCTGGCCAAAGTCTGAATAGATCCAACTACCTTTCCTCCACATCAGACACGAGGCAGTATCTCCGTGATTTGATCACCTCTTCTTTCTATTTGCTTCTCATCTGCAAACAAAAATGGCATGTATCTAACTTCCCAACACGTATATATGGACACTTGTGCGCGGGGATAGGATCACAGCCCCATTCGTTCCCTTGCTCAATATCTGTGTTCCTTCTTAACCGATCAAGGTAAGTTTCTCCTCTTTCTTTCGGGTTTTCAGTGGAAGTCTTCGTTGTTATGTCTTTGGGTTGGGGAGGTCACACTTAATATTGCAACTAATTAGCTCATTCATGTTTCTGGGATTTTGGTGCATGGCACATCAACCATCGGATTCTACATCTTGTGTTAGTAATCTTTGAAAGTTTGGAACTTTGGTACGATTTAGTTTAGATGCGGAGGAGTAAAAGCTCTTCTTCTTTTATTGGTTTAAACATGCAAACGTACAGAGCCTGGAAATGGGATACGCCGGTTTCCAGGCAAAGACGCATCTTGCAGTCTCAGTCGTTTGGTGTTGACACCATCTTGGTACATAGATTTTCTGTACTATCCTGTACTTGTTGGCCTATTACTTCCAGTAAACAAATTGCTATGTTTTTGTGTATTCTAGGTAGATTCCATAAAATGAGGCTTTGACGACCTTAAATTTGCAGGAAATGTCTCTAAGCTATCTGATGTTTCAACATTACATGACTATAGACCTGAGCTGTTACCAATGCATTATATTTTAGTATATATGTCTACGTTTTGTCCCGGGGGATTTTACAGTCACGAATTGAGCTTTCCGAAATTTATTATTGCGAGTCTAACAACCATCATCAATCAAGAATCATTGAAAAGTTCTCTTCTGGTAGCAGATGAGCGAAGAAACTAACGGAAATGAAGGCGAGGAAAAACGTGCAACACCAAAATTGAATGAGAGGATCCTTTCATCTTTGTCAAGAAGAACTGTTGCTGCACATCCTTGGCATGATCTTGAGCTTGGTACCATCTTCGCACAAAATCATCAAGTTGTTCTGCTTTTTCTTTAGTTTGTTTGTGGATAGTAAATACTCGGGATCCAAAATTCATCTTTTGCAGGACCTGGAGCACCTAGTGTTTTCAACGTTGTATGTTTCGCTTCCAACCTTTTCTTAATTATAGAATTTGAACAATACAAATGTAGAACATAGTTTTAACAAACTGATTAGATCAAGCAACAATTGTTTGATATAATAATTATATCGCAGGTGGTTGAGATAACCAAAGGTAGCAAAGTTAAATATGAACTTGACAAGAAGACAGGATTGATCAAGGTATTGCTTATTTCACATCTTCCAGGTTCCAACTTTATAGTCATCTACTTTTTTTTTTTTTTTGGGTATATCCTCCTTCTCTTTGCACTTTCCTTTCTTAGGTTGATCGCATTTTATACTCATCGGTCGTATATCCTCATAATTACGGCTTCATCCCACGTACATTGTGTGAAGACAATGATCCCTTGGATGTTTTAGTGCTCATGCAGGTAAATATATTCATAGTTCATAGTAATTCCCAAGATAATGCACTTCTGCAAAATGTCTGGGCTTGAATTTGACATTTTTATCTAGGAGCCAGTCCTTCCAGGTTGTTTTCTCCGTGCCAGGGCCATTGGACTCATGCCCATGATTGATCAGGTATTATCCTCTGGTTCCGACGAACTAAACAAATGATTCTGAAGAGTGTATTGCCTGTTGAACTCTGTGCACTGCTTGCTTTATGATTTCATTTCAGGGAGAGAAAGATGATAAAATCATTGCTGTATGCGCTGATGACCCAGAATACAAGCACTACACTGACATCAAACAATTGGCACCTCATCGCCTTTCTGAGATCCGTCGTTTCTTTGAGGACTGTATCCCTCACTCACTGTTCCATGATTAACACTTTTCTTGTTCGCTTGAATCTTGTTTAGCATTCTGGTTTCCTTAATATTTCTGAACAGACAAGAAGAACGAGAACAAGGAAGTTGCGGTCAACGAATTTTTGCCTTCAGAGACGGCTTGTGAAGCCATTCAATACTCAATGTAAGTTTTCACTTCATCTTCGAAACGTCTTCTTTTCCCGAGTACAATTTAGTCCAATGCAGTACCAGTTAATTCTGTGCTACTTGTCAGGGACCTGTATGCTGAGTACATTCTTCACACCCTGAGGCGGTAGTGAAAGGCTATGGTTCCCAGGGTTTCTTCCAAAGGGAATTTCAGTAATTCTAAATAAGCGATTCTGACAAAGTTTCAATATATCTTGAAATTCAATTTTCATGTGTAATCACAGTGATATTATACCATGTTCAAGTATTTACAAGTTTGAGAAGGTGAAAAGTTGCAAGTATTTTTCATGTGTAAGGTGCAGTTATACGCGGAGGCCGTCAAACTGTAACCCTTCAAGTTCCTTGCACCAGTGATTTTTGTTTTTCTTGATTCAGAAATATGGCTTTTACAAATATACCATCCTTTTTGTAATTATACTTATATAATTTCTTACTAAAAATTCTAGAATAGGTATTTTATTATGTTTCTGTCTAATCATTTCAATATATTGATAATATATTTTATTGGAGAAAATTACTACAACCTCAACAACAATAATAACAAGAGAACTAAAATGTAAGAAACTAAATCAACACACATATAATTTACATAGAAAACTCCTCTCAACTAGGAGAAAAATTACGGTCCGAATCTTCACGGACTAAAATTAATTTATTATAATAATCAAAAATACAATTGGCAACTAAAAACAATAATATCAATGACAAGTATAATTATCTCAAGGTTTTAGTATTAATAAACCTAATCAATTTAATATTTTCTACAAATTCAAGAGATACTAACACAGAATATCTATCGATAATGATCCACTTCCTCTTGATTATCTCACCAAACTGTTGACGTCCCGCACGCTAAAATAATGAGTAGGTCTCTCTTTTTCTTCTCCTCTGTTCTAATATTTACGGCAACTCCTTTGTAGCAAAATATGTAAAGTCTATTTATCTCATCATAAATTAGCTTCTCTAATTACTATAAGAAAATAGCACAATTTGCGACGTCTAAAAAACGTCATCAAATGTAGTGTAGGCAAAAAGTTTTTGCGACGCTTTCTATAAAACGTCACGGAAAATACAGATATTTTACGACGTTTTAAAAAACGTCACTGAAAGATTAGTCTTTCTGCAACGTTTTTGGAAATGCCGCAAAATGTGACTTTCCGCGATATTTTTAGAAATGTCGCTGAAAATATCGCAGAAAGTCACATTCCGCAACGTTTTTAAAATGTCACAGAAAGTCACATTCCGCAACATTTCCAAAAACGTTGTGGAAAGTCACATTCTGCGAAGTTTTTGAAAACGTTGTGAAAAGTCATATTCTACTATGTTTTTAGGACGTCGCGGAATGTTGCTTTCTGTAACGTTTATACAAAAACGACGTAGATAATATTTTTAATTATTTTTTCCTTTTTCGAAAATAATTTTGATTTAATAATTTTTTATTTTAATAATTAATTTTTAAATTACAAAATTTTTAAATCTTATTTATTTAATAACTATTCAATAATATTTATGAATTTTATTTATCTAATAATTCTTCAATTTTTTATTATATCATTAATTTTAATAATTATTCATGTATCACAAGAATTTCATACTTGCAGACAATGTATTATTTAATTGCAATTCACAAACATATCATAATATACTAATTAATATCAAAAGTACGTCATAAGTGTATAGTAAATAGTCATAAGTATATAATATATCAATATGAGTACATATATCTAATCTAAACGAATATTATGTGTAGAACATAAAAGTTTCAAGAGCTTTTTTGTTGTTCAAATTCAATTCTTTGTTGTTCGACTTTGATAGTTAGTCGATCCTACATTTGTTCAACTTTTTTATTCAATTCATCGACTTGAGACAGTAACTCCTAATTAACCTTCTTTGACTTCTCTAGTTTGTCCTGAAGTTTCTTTCTGACTGAAGTCTTCCTTTGTGGTTGAGGCCCAACTCTCATGTTAACAACGTAATTTGATCTAGTGCCTAAGACTTTGTCACACACTTCATCCTCTGTCATCGGATGACCTTATTCTATTGAATCTGCCAATTTCTTACATATTAATTCCTGATAAATTAAGAATTAATTAGATACACAGTATCATTTAAGAAATATTTGTAAATGAACTATATACTCACCCATTTTTCTTTGCATTCGGTAATTGTCCATTGACTTTTACTTTCATCATAATGAGTGTGACACCATAGCTTCATCCAGTCAAACTCTTCTCTATCTTTGTCACTCTGTTGTATAGAAATATATTACTAGTAATATTTATTATAAAATTTGAAATGTCAATCAAAGTAAAATATAATTAAAAGATAATAACCCATAATCTCATATTGTATCACTACAAAGGTCTTGGAGTTGGAGTTTGGTTGACATTTGACCCGACTCTTAGCTAATTTGACTTTTTAACTTTTTTCCTAATCGTAAACGTAACAAAATCTATTATAACATCTATAAATCACCATTCATAAATAAAAATATAATCAATTGTCAATAAAGTTGTGAAATTAAGTTTTTTGATCAAATTAAGTAACCTTTGTACCTGATTGCTCCCAATATTCGCATAAATCCACCCACTCCGCCACTATCACATTATGCAGCTTAACATCCCTTTTGGTGCTTAGTATAATGCTTTTTAAAATGAAATCTTTAATATTTAGACCTTAAAGAAAGAAACTTCTTGGCAGCCGTATGTACTTTGTTGTTTGTCCTTATTCTCTTGACTTCCAGCTTTTGTTGCAAAAAATTGTAAATAGTTGGTCAAAGCTTTAGGCATATGGAAAACACATACAAATTATATAGTTTTATAATTCTTATGTCTAACTTATCAAATACAATGTCCAACTCCTCATTAGTTATTTTTTTCCACTGTGTTCTTACAGGTAAGGAAGTTTGGGATACCACACCAATCTCACTCGATAATTTGGCAGACTGTATGGAGTCGGTTGGTCGTCCTTCAGTAGGGAAAATCTCTATCTTCAATCTCTTATCTATCGCATTATTAATCTTTGTCAATCCGTATCCTTTTGTGATACCCCTTGTCTTTTTCGAAACAATCGTGGATCCTAAAATATAGCAAAGGAATATTTTACAATAAGCATATAACATACTCTTAATTGGTTAGATAAACCAAATTATTAAACTTATATGTTTTACTAATGTTGTCGGGACCCGGCCCAGAGGCCGGACCCCAACGGTTGGATCCACTACCGGAGTCCAACTATTGGATCGTAAAACATGAAACTTGATCATCTTGTCTTGTAGGGTTCATTTAACCTAACCCTAATTTCATATTCATTTTTCTTGTAGATCATAATCTTATGACTCTTGTTTAATTTAAGAAAAGAATGGCTTCAATCCGAGTTCTATAACTCAAGATATCGACGAAAACCAGAAAGTGTTCATATCTGATACATGCTCCCTTGACTGACCTTTCACTTGTTTTAGTGCAACTTTTTCAATTTAAATCCAATTGATACCAAATTTTATGGACAGGAAGATACATGTCTTAGGAATCTAATGGTTCAAACCTCACCCCATTTGGAGGTCGGACGAAGGAGTTATGACCCGACAAACTCAACGTGTTCATGTTCTGATTCCTATCGAACATGTTTTGGCGCAAATGCCATAACTTTCACTATAGATGTCGGAATGACTTCGTTCTTGGACGGTTAGAAAGTAGACATCTAGATCTACAACTCATATTAGAGGCAT
>JANITW010000010.1:20805407-20816960 GCA_027564335.1 Erythroxylum williamsii | reverse complement strand
ACATGATAATTGAGTTGCTTAGGAAATAATGCTTATATTCACTTCATACCTAATAGCTGGATATGTAACAGAAGTAGTAATACCCTTTGAAACTGCACCCAGCAGAAAATGTAGAAAGTACTTTGGGTGATGAATCTGTAGCCGACTTTTTACCAAGCTGACGTCTTAGTAGTATTTGCTTCAAGTGATCAAATGTTCTGTACTGTAAAATGTAGAAACTTTCTTTTCAGCTTCACTTATTACTATAAAACATGCAAATCCTGGATAATAGGAACAAGTAGGAATCTAGCATGCACACTAAGAACCCGTGCATAAGTCTCTCTCCAAAAACAGATCTACCTTAGCTTTGCAAACTGATCTACCAAAAAACTTGAAAAATTGTTGAATAAGGAAAAGCATGCACACTGAGAACCCGAGCATAAGTCTCCCTCCAGCCCTATGTTAGTATCATATTTCAATTCCGGAGAAAAGGAAATCAATGGCATCACTAACAATCAACTACATACACAATGAACGGTGCCATCAACACTAATCTTCTCATCAATTTCTTAGTTAAATATACTAATTCACATCGTTTTATACGGTCAACGATGCAGAGAAATGAACGAAAGTTATAAGTAGAGTCCAAAGTTGTATACAATTGCACCTGTTAATTAATGCAGGGGTGAGATAAATCTTAAAATTAATTGCCAATGATTCTATACTAGCCATGATTAGAAAAAAGAACGACGTTTCACCAATTACAAGTAAAATCATTCAACAGGACTACCTTGAAATTCACAAAAATTCAACAAGACAGCTAAAATTCGAGGAAACAACAAGTGGGTTTGTTAATTTCTCACACGCAAAACTCACAAGCAATAGAAAAACAAAATGGATAACAAGAAATAACAAAATAAACAGGGCATACCTTTATGCTTTGTTTGGATCCTTATTTGCAGAAGAGAAAGGAAAGGAAATATTGAGGGGAAAAGAGAAGAAAAAAATAGAAGAGAAATGAGATTTCCTTTCCCTTGTTTGGTTTCCTAATTTATCACAGGAGGGAATTAAAACTTATATTGGACAAAAGAATTTTTTAAGACGTTTATATCCTTGATCAATACCTCTATTCTTCAATGACATAATTAAAGAACAATAATAATTTTTAACCATAATAAAATGGTTAATAATAATAAGCAATATAAAAATAGCACAACTTATAAAAATTGCAACAATCATTTCTAAAATAACAAATTATAAGGAAATTATACTTATCATATTTGAAAACAATTAAAATAATAAGAATAATTAAAGAAACGTAACATTTTTATTATTTATTATAATATAATTGATAATAATAATTCTTCAAGTAATTTATAAATTAAAGCTGATTATAAGGAATTAGCATAAATAAGCATGTGATTTTTTCTTTTATTATTATTATTATTATTATTATTATTATTATTATTATTATTATTATTATTATCCTTGTGTATGATTATTATTATTATTATTATTAAATTTCTTTTCGATATTTCAATTATGTTGATTATTATTTGTGTAATAATAATTATGATTATTATTACTATGATCTATATTATTATTAATATTATGTATATTATTATAATGATCATTATTATTACTATCATCTTTATTATTATTGCTTTCTTTCCCATCTCTCTTTCTTCCTGTTTCTCTACTTTCCCGGTTGTTGAAAATCAAAATTTCATTCCTCCCTCTCTCTTACAGTTTTCTGCTTATATTTGTTTAGGTCATTAATTAAACAATAGGTGACATTTTACTCTACAAAATGTCGTGGTGTTTATTTTGTGACGTTTTAACAAAAAAACATCGCAAAAGTATTATAAATTTTGCGACGTTTTCTTAAACGTCGTAAAAAAGTTGAACTTTTCTTGACATTTTTTAAACGTCACGAAAAATCTTTACAATCTGTAACGTTTTATCAATAAAACGTCGCGGATTGTATTAATTTCTTGTAGTGACAAGAAACATCATGATAATGGGTCGGTAGGACTTGGGTAATGAAACTAACAACAAGAGAGCTTGTTCTCGATCGATGATCTTCTCATCCACACTCTTCAACTAGGTCACTAGTTGGTTAAACAAATTAATGTGGTCTTGCAGTTGTACCCTCCTCCATCCTAAATTGGTATAACTCTCATCTCAAGCACTAGTTGTTAGTCAACGATTTAGAGGCATGCACAGTTTGGAGCTTATCCATCAAAGCTCTTGGATTCGTCTCACTTAAGTAGTTATACATGATCTCTAGAGCTATAGACAACCAAATCATACTAACTGCCTTTTTCTTCATCGGCGCCCACTTGGCATCATTTAAACTCGTCAGCTTGTCCGCTTACGAAGTTGCATCTAAATCTTATTGTACTAACAAGTCCTCAATAGTACTCTTCTACACTCAAAAGTTTATTTTCCTATCAAACAAAGGAACGTGAAATTTGGAAGCGATGTTTTCACCCATTCTCTTCTCACACTAATTCCTCCCTAAATCAAACAAGCAATAATTTTTCCTATACAAGGACCCTCTAACCACAACTCTGATGTCACTTGTTGGAAAAAATTACTTCAACTTTATCAGCAATAATAGCAAGAGAAATAAGTGTAAGAAACTAAATCAACGCACATGCTATTTACTTGAAAAATTCCTCTCAACTAGGGAAAAAAATACAGTCCAAATTTTTACAAACTAAAATCAATTCACTATAATAATTAAGAGTGCTATCAGCAAACAAAAACAATAGTCTCAACAACAAGTACAATTATCTCTGAGTTTTAGTACAAATTAAAAAACATAATCAATTTAGTACTCTCTACAAACTTAAGAGATACCAACATCGAACGTCTGTCAATGATGATCTGCTTCCTCTTGACTTTCTCACCAAACAGCTATCATCCTATATGTCAAAACAATAGAGTAAACCTCTCTTTTTCTCCTCATCTATTCTGGTTTTTACGACAACCCTCTTTGTAGTAAAAAAGAGTAAAGCGTATTTATCTCATCATAAATTAGCTTATCCAGTAAGCTACCAAAACCTACCACTTATAGATTAATCAAAGTTTTACTCTTGCAAAACTCTTTTATGTGCACTAATATATAATAATTTATATTAAATTAATTTGATAAGCTATTACAAAAATTTTATTTTGAAAGTTTCTAATTTCATAAATTTAGGAAATTTGTGAAACATTGTCACCAAGAGTTGGCCTATCCATTGGGCTGGTCAAAATGAGAGGCTCAACACATGTAAGTTTCAAGTTTCGAACAATTTACTGGTCCTAAACAAAAACGGAAAAAACAAGTTTCGAACCAAAAACAAAAAGAGTCTAATCTTCTTCATTGCGATATGTTTGATTCTATGGAATCATGCAACAACTTTTGTCTCTTCGAATGTATTGGAATGAAAGAGCCAAGTTATTTCCTTTTTCAGTTTATAAAATGCTTGGAACCACACACATATACATGCACATGACACATAGTACTTGTGAGAGGGACCCATTGCGGGTCCTGTTTAGGGAAGAAGGTGATGGTATGACCACATTAGAAATAAGTTTCCCATTTCCTTTTCAAGGCCATCGAGTTCAAAAGGAATTTGAAGTTCTTATAGTTAAAGCAGGACTTGACGTTGGGGTCGAGACCACACCAATTTTGGTTTATAGTTACACGTCTACTTGAATGTGAACGCTGAACACAAGGCAATCTCTTGTCATTAGGACTCTCTCTCTCTCGCTCTCTTTCACACACACACACAGATGAAATTATTATTATTATTGTCGAAGCATCTTACAACTCTGACTTTCTCTCTCTAGCCCCATGCATATATAACAAGGTTCCAAAGTGCAAGTTGGTCATGCTTTGATAACACAAATACTTAGAATAAAGATCAATTATCAGGTGGTCGGGGCCGTCCATTCAATTCTCTCGCTCACACACACACACAACACAAGTTTCACTTTCATTACCTAGCTAGCATTTGCCCCACACTCTCACTATAAAACATGTAAAAGCATGATAAGGTATATATCTCGCACACATGCGCCCTAGTTATAAAGAATCTCAAATTTTTCATGGAGGGATCTTAGCTAGCTAGGTTAAAAGAATCTTATGATGGAATAATGTTTCATTTAATGACAAGGACTATCTAGTAGTATAGGTATTGATTTAATGATTTCATAGGTGTATATATATATATATATATATGAGAAGGTTGTTTACATGTATTTTATGGAATTGATTGGATTTGGATTCGAAGTCTTCAACCTGTAACACCATCTCTTTAGAATTTTTGCGTACTCATCTGTCACTTCTGTATTTGTGGATGGATGATAAGGGAAATAGAGTGACACAGATAATTAGAAATAAAGGATTTGATCCCTTAGACAGAATTTTATTGGTTAGAAAAAAGAGAGAGGAACAAGAAGAAGAGGAAGAGGAGGAGTATATATAGTGTTTAGATATATATTTTTTCTTTATTAATAGATTTGAGATTTAACATATTGAAAAAAGTGAATAATTTTGTTGGTAATTCTTCTATTGCATTAAATATTAAATAATTACTAGTAATTACCTCCCTTAAATTGATCTTATGGATCCATTACCTCACCTAATCCCTCTGTAGGAGATGCATGGTGGTGGACTTGTTAGGGACGATATTTCATATATATGGTCGTACAAATTTTTATTAGGGCATGTAGCCTATGCTTATTGTTAAGAAATGGTGAGGGTTCCACCATGTACTGCAAGAAGAGTTTAAGTGGACCACCATCATCTGGCAGTATAGTTGTCATTAGATTTTGCGCAATAAGTTAGCCATGAAAGGAACATCACAACAGCCAGAGGTAGGCTATGTAAAGGGCATCTTATTTTGTCCACCGTTATCACTTTTTGTTGCCAAATATACATGACTTGCAATTAGGATGAGACTTAGCTATCATGTTTAGGTTCTTCCGAGGCAAGAGTTCTTGGATAGTTAGGTGTTTAGGTCGTAAGTTCGAAGGCAGAGCTTAAATAGTTAGAAAGGTGATAGCTCAAAAAAAAAAAAAAAACTTGTTAAGAAGTTCTCTGTTATTGTATGTGTTGATCACAAGGAAATATGAAATTGGTGTGAATTTTGAGTAAATTCAAGAACTTTAATTTTTCAACAACGAGAAAATTTCTCACCAGGACAAGGCAAAGTTTTACTTTTTTTATTTTGCGCAGAAGAGGCATAAACTCAGTTGGCTAATTAGCAGATAAGGAATAAATTAGCAACAAGAAAAAAAAAAAGGCTAAGAATGATCAATTTTGTAGTCCAACTTTTCAGAAATATCATGTTTCTATATTTGAATTTATATCTAAATTGGTGAATATGGCACTACGCTTTATAAAATTATACAAGTTAGGCTTAAGTTTTTTTTTTTTACAAGAGAAAAAACACAAAAGTTAGCCTAACTAGTACAGAGATCTGCGATACAAAATTTTTTGTTGGTCCCGATGCAAAGGGATCTGGATCAGAGTCGGGAGCTTCTGAAGAATCCGAAGGCCTGCTAAGGAGAGAGTTGCTAAAGAAGCCAGACTATCGACATACTGTTACCTTCTCGCAAGTTAGGCTTAAGTTAATTAATCACTATGAAATTGGGTTTAGCTTTAGACATAGGGTGCAGATGGATCATGCATCCAGACCCAAAGGAAGCATTAAATCAACACACGTAATCGGATATCTTTTTTACTTTTCTGATGAAAAATATACGTCGAATTATGATTTTAATTATGGCCAAAAGTTAGGAATGAGCAGTGATTAGGTTCGTAGGTATAGGCTGATTTGGGAAGCACTAGGGAAAAGCATAACAATCAGTAATGATAGGAAACCCTTTATTGCTAAACGTTTATTAAAGAGAGGGTGACACAAAAAGGGAAGACAAAAAAGTGCAAGTTCATAAAAAGAATGGATAGCGAATGCCAGCCAAAGACGGAGAAGAATCGAAGAAAGAAGAACACAACCATACAAATTTTGGCTGTTTGATTAGAGAAACTTCCCCCAGTTGTTTGCTGTACCTTTAGGCTTGTGAAGCCCAGAGGCTAAAGAACAGGAGCAAGGTTATACCCCTGCCACTCTCATCTCATCGTGTAAACAAATAACAAATATATTTTTTGTGATTTTAATCTTTTTTAGTATTTTTTATTTTAGAAATAACAAGGCATGATATTAAATTCTTTAATTTGTTATCTAATTTTTTTAAAAAATCATTATCAGAATCAAATTAATTAAAAGAAATTTATGTGAAGAGTAATTTAATAAACACTTAACAAAATGTGTTTTATTAATTCTTAATATTTTGAAGAATTTATAATAAAAAAATTAACGAGTAAAATCACATGAAATATTCCACAAATTTATTAACTCACGAACATGTAAAATGGAATTCATGACTTAATGTAAAGTTTATAAACTACACTTTAATTACTCAAGTATGAATTGATGGCTTCAGCTTTAAGCCTCCAGTTTTAACCTTATCTTTAAACGTATAAAGTAAAGGACGATGAGGAAGCATTGTTGGATATAAATTGAAGAGCACGTAATAGTGATTACGCCTTGGCAGAGTGTGGGATGGTACATACTTTGTGTGCTACGGTAATTAATAAATACTAAATAGTATAAGAAAAAGCTACAAAAGAAACAGATGTATATGGCCTGAATGAATGAAATATGGTACCACAAAACATGAATAAATGAGGGGGACTAGCTAGTAGCTATGGGCTATGTGTAACCTAATGAAGAGAGGGAAAGCGACATAACAGCCAGAGAGGCTCAACGGTTTCTCAGAGGACGTCAGAGGTGGGCAGGAGGTGGGGTTTTAGACTACTAGTGTGGGGTTAGGTGATGTAGTAGATGGAAGCATTGGAGTCGGAGGTTTTGTGGTGGTGGTGGTGGTGAACGGTGGTTTAATACTATTCTGATACTCTCTGCTGCTATATTATATAATATTAGCTGCCATGGTAGCCCCACTTTTGTTGTTGTGCCGTGGCTGTGCCCGTAAAGGAATTATATGGGCATCCTCATCCCTCATCCCTCATCCCTTCCCTTCGCCCTCCATTCAAGTCCCTTTTCAGGTACCTGGTTGAGTTTGCACGTGTCCACTTCCCCTCACACATGGGTCCGCTCTCCAATTTGCAGTACTATATTTACATATTTTGCAATAAATAAAATGAATTAAATTGAATTCTTAAGTCTTAACACACACACACACACCAGGCATCTGTAGCCCTCGTATGAATTTTGTCTACCAATCTAAGCCCTTTGGTCCTGGACTCTGGGGCATGACAGTTGTTACCATTATCATCCTCATGAAAGGGATGCCACTACTTGATGGAGACACATCGTTGATGCTTCCATGGTTAGTAATCAAGCATTACATTTCATTAAACACACGCTCGTATGGTGTTAAGCGTCTATGTAACACTTTCCAAACTCATTTTAATCCATATTGAATTACTTGCTTTACATATTTATGATGGTAATTAATAGTATCTATGGGATTAAATTTCATTTTCACAAAAATATAATTTAAAATGTGATAAAGTTCACATAATAATCGAGAATTCGTAAATTTTATTTTTAAACATGTTTAACAAAATGTAAAAATATTTAGTAGTTTGTAATAATTATATATTTTAAATAAATTATTTAATAAATGAAAAATTAAAATTAAAATGATAAATGTAATCTAAATAATTCATAATGGAATCTGATGAAACAATACATTGCTTGACGAGTGAAGATGGGGTAATTGATTCGAGTTTTAATGGAATGATAAAAGAAAACGAGATATCCTTCAACATGGTCGGATCAACTGTTACAGTTATGTGTGATTGGTTTGCGTCTATCTACCTGTACGTCGGGTGTGGTCCTTACTCTTATAGCTTAAGTAGCCATACTGTATCTACGTATACATAACAGCTTATCTTACGCCACTAAACACGAACAGTACAAAAATACCATATGAAACACAATTTAGCTTAAATAATATAGCTATAAAAGGTCGAGGATGAGAACCTTTCTTCTGAATAAATGATGAAAGAGGTCCCCTAGCAAACCCAGTAGGGTTTTTTATAGGCTTTATATCTGGGTCTAAAAGGGTAGCAATCACACCCTCCCAACTCATACATACATATATACATACACACACACATATATATATATGTATCTTCAGAGACACACTACTACCCATTCTCTGGAGTTTGATGTTAACTCATGATATGTACTCGGAAATTCTTAGTAACTGTTACCAACTGCTTGTGTATAGCCCATAATTACCATATTTATTAATCTGAGTTGTTAAGTTATACGTTGCTGTACCATAGTCACATTTTCACATGGTTAGCAAGTGTAAAGTGATACAGAAGGTTATATTAAAGAAGCAGTACTTTGTTGAGCTGGCTTTTGCAGTTTTGGCATTCTACCAATTCCATTTCTTGTGATCTATCTCGTGATGCCCTTCTCATTCTCCCCTTATCCTTCAACTGAATGGTAAGTTCGCTTTACAATTTTGCTCCTGTTTTAGTTCTGTGTCAGCATTTCGCATGAATCTGTAGCTAAAAAACAACCAATGACCAGATACGCAAGCGACCAAACCTCTCAGGGTGTCATTTTGTGCTAGTACGATTGCTGTTGTAAATGACGGGGGAAAAAAGGAAAAAGGAAGCTACAAGAAAACGGTGTTTAAATTTGTTCTGATTTACATTTTTCCACATTCACGAGAATTAGTGCAATAATTAAGAATATGGTTCTAGTTTAATGTAACGATTATAATTATGCTACGCCTTTTTTTTAAAATAAAGGGAAAGAATACACATAGTACTAAATGAGTCAGAAAAAATAACGCCCCAACTGATTCTCTAAGAGAAAATTAAGACACCCTAAAGGTGCAACATCAAGTAAGGCCTATGGGTTTAATTAGTGGCAAGTGGACAAGGAATCTATGCAATATGAATATAGTGTGCTTTCCAGAGGCTCATTTTTCGGTATAATTTCAGCTGAAAAAAAGTGATGTATGTTAGTAATTAAAGGACTTCTGTCAACATCGTAAGTTCTTCTACGATTGGTATTTTCTCGTAGGCTTCATAAGCTTAGGATCTTGCTATGAAGGTTCATGTTGTCGTATATGTACGTAAAAAAGTATATGACCTTAGAAAAAAAACAAAAAAGAGGTCTACGTGTTAAATGTGAAGGATAAGTGGAAATTATATAAATCTAGCAACGAAAACGACAGGATTGACACTTTTTTAAGTTACGGCGGATGTGAATTTTTAAACTGAGACTTAATATATTGATAAATTATGAACTTTTCTAAATTTACATATGAACAAGAATTATAGTAAGTGTTGTTGTTTTAATATCTCGATAATTACATGATATCACTCATTGTGTATAATTGCATATATTATTGATAATACCTGCAGCATTATGTATGTATAAATATATAAAATTTTATATAAAAGGTGAATATCACAATCTTACATTAAAAGAGATAAAAATTTTATAAATTTTTATAAAAATGGTAATAATTGTAATTTTACTAGTTGCGAATAAGAGCTGGTTAAATTTTTTATTTGACTTTACACAAAAAAAAAGAAGAAGAAAATATTTTAAATTGTAAATTGAATTTTGATAAGGACATGAAAAATTTAAAGAGAAAAGATTGTGAAAATTTATAAGAAAAGTGGACATCTCAATTTCATATTTAAAAAAATAGAATATGCAAAATTATATAAAAATAATATATGTATTTTATTAAAAAAATCTGAACAAACGTTATTATTGAGTTGGTCTGAAGTTAGAGTACGTGCTATGATACAAAAATTCTTTTTTTTTTGTATGTAATAAATTTGGATTAGTTCATGATTATCTTCATTTTAGTGTTTATTTTTTAAGCATACCACTCAATTGCAAAAATCTCAATTTAATTTGTTGGTCCTATTTAATAGTGGAAGCATTGAAAAGATTTTAATTACATGTTACATAATTGTCATTATAACCATATATAATATAATATAATGTGATAGATTAACTCAATCTTCAAACTGTCATTTCTCGCTCTGCCTATATAATCTTTAAAGTGTTTCACATACTTAATTAATGCTTATATGTGATTGTGTTTGGTTTTCAAGGAAGAAAAAGGATTGCTATTATAGGAATTGAGAACAATGGAACTCTCGTACGTTTATCTTCACCGACCCATCATCCTTTTCTCTTTTCTCCCAACAAATTAATGGAAAAGCATCGTTATTAAATCTCCTTTGGATCACGTCTCAGTTTATAGTACTAGCATCATAGATTTTTGGACCCCACTAATAAAAGTCCCGTAGCAAATGACTTCAAAAGGAATCAGAAGTTGGCAAAAGGTGAAGCGAGATTCCCTACGGATCACCTCTTTCCTATGCCTTCAATTCATACATACATCTTCATGAACCAGAAGAGATAATAATAAAACTACTTGCAGAAAATATGCAACTCTGTTATAATTCCTTGGTTATTTTAGACATAAACTAAACCCTTTTTATTTATACTCATTCTCTGTAATTTCTTAATTACTACAGTTTTCAAAATGCAACTGGTCAAAGACAATCTCTTATCTAGATTATGATCATCAAACTTTCTCATTGTCATTATCCATCAGTACAACAGAACAATATGGCGCCTGAGGGTTCTGTCAAAATTCATAAAGTGGAGATGAAACAGGACCACCTCGTCATCCAATACGCTTATCCACCTACCGGTGACTAGTCTTATATTTATCATGTACAACAAATTTAAATGCGAAGAAACATAATTAATCACGTGCTCAGTCTACTTTATATCAAAATTCAATTAACCTTTTAGATGCTTGAGTGATATGTGCAACTCATACGGGTTCGCACTTACCAGGGGGGTATCAGGCCAGTTTTTTATTACCCTAATTTTGTATATTGTTTGAAGACAAAGACTTAATGGTTTTTTCCTTTACAAAAATAAAGGGACTTTAACAATGTCTTTGTACTTTGCAATTTATAAAAAGACTTAAGAAGTTGGATTAAACTATGTTATCCGAGATACAACAGCCTTAATCGTTTTCCAAGACCGTAAAAATTAAATTATTTACATTCTTGTTTGATGTGGGGCAACTTTCTAGTTTTAAGCTGATCGAGGGCTAATTAATTGCAATAATGTTTTATAAAGCATCAGCCCCTAAACAATTGTACGTTTACATTCAACTTGTACTCGGTAAATTAAGAAAATACTTAACATACACGTTTCCATAGTTAGAAAGCTTGGAATTATCTGAAACATGCATAAAATACTTGAGTAATCACCTTAGAAATTTTGGCACGACTTATTCAACCACATGTTCGATCCGTACCCATTTCAATCCCCAAAACCAAGAAATTTTTTCTTCTTTGATCTTTCTTCTTAAATTGGTATCCGAGTGTAGTTTTCTATTCCAACATCAACAACTCAAGTCAAATGTATACAACTACACAATGGATTGCAATTGTGTGCTCTAGTTGCGTACATTGGTAAAGCG
>JANITW010000010.1:20793347-20805307 GCA_027564335.1 Erythroxylum williamsii | reverse complement strand
GCAACTTTCTAGCTAGTTTTAAGCCGATCGAGGGCTAATTAATTGCAATAATGTTTTATAAAGCATCTGCCCCTAAACAATTGTACGTTTACCTTCAACTTGTACTCGGCAAATTAAGAAAAATACTTAACATACACGTTTCCATAGTTAGAAAGCTTGGAATTATCTGAAACATGCATAAAATACATGATACTTGAGTAATCACCTTAGAAATTTTGGCACGACTTATTCAACCACATTAAATTGGTATCCGAGTGTAGTTTTCTATTCCAACATCAACAACTCAAGTCAACTGTATACAACTACACAATGGATTGCAATTGTGTGCTCTAGTTGCGTACATTGGTAAAGCGTTTATTTTCTTCTGATTGGCCTTTCTATGGTCATGACTCATGTCATTTACTTTGTCGCTCTCGAGGAAGAGAACCTAATCACTAGCTTTTGCTGAATTGAAGGAGGATAAGCAACTAATCAAGCATATATAATTACCCTTTTAAGGTCATAGTTTGTTGCTTAGCTTGCTTGTGGAGACTCATTGTCTTACACTATGGATATATAGAACCTCGAGCCATATAACTTCTTTTGGACTCTAAAAGAGTCAACATTTAGGTGCATATAAGGGAGGAATCAAACCTGATGAGTCATTGTTTCTTAGATGAATCAGGGTTTTAACTTCGGACTGCAATCCTTGTAATACTATTATAATAAATACACATTACGATTTGAATTCGTTATGGTGATTGTGTTTATATATATTTTTATAATTATATTAGATTTAACATATCTAATGAGACAGGAGTACTTGCTCATCAACCTTCTTAAAAGGGATATTGCTGGATTTCAAGTTGGATGCTTTACTAATTATAAATATGATTATTGATAGAGAGATGATATAATTAAAGGAATCTTTATCTATATTCTCACTGAGATTAGGACGAGAAAATAGACTTTTCTCTTACTACTCAGGACCAGAGCAAATAATCAATGGTACCAAAGTCAAAACTCAGAACCTAACTGAGCATGCTCTCTCTACCTCTCTGTCCCTTTCTTTCGCCAACTAGACTAATAAGAAGATTGGAAGAAATGATGCATGTGTCTTGGAAGGAAAATTTAACTACAAGATTATTACTCTAAAGACCAACTGGTCATTGCTTAGTGGGAAGATATATACATGGGGGAGAGTAGATAACCCGAAAATAATTAAAAGGACATGCTCACATGAGTCGAACCAGATCATTCATGGGCCCCTACGTATAACTCTTTTCTCTCTTACACTCCCATTTCTCTGTCTCATGGTCATGTGTCATTCCTAAAGAACCGAAAGAGCAACAAAAAGAAAAATATATAATCCTGCTTCACTTGTGAAGAGAAGCTTCGAGGACGAGAGAAGCAACTTGGGAAATACCCTTCTCTCCCCCTCTCCATCTCCCTCTCTGTTCGCCTAGGTCAGCAATTACAAGAATAACTTATGTTCATGTATTGAATTATCTGTGGCTTGTCTTTTAGGGTTTACAATGACATCCTCTTGGTCAAAGAAGAAGGCACCGACCGTTTGGTTTGTGGTACTAAGATAGCTTCCTTTTGCTTCTCTTGTGGCCTCACAGATCTTGAAGAACCAAAAAAAACAAAGTTTCATACCAAACAAATCCTTTCAGGTGAGGACTTCTTATAGTTTTTCACTTCAATATGTAAAAAGTTGGGTTCTTTCCCACCTTCCAATTGTTTTTTCCTTATTCTTTATATCATCGTTTTTTTCTGGCGGGTTTTTGTTCTCCAAGATCCACAGTAGCCAGAAAGCTCGAAATTGAGGTGGGCAATCATGAACTTTGGTGAAGAACAAAGAGGGTATCGTGATAAAGAGGAATTACAAGAGGAAGAAGAAGAGGAGGAAGAAGAAACAGTGATGACAAGTAAGCTTCCTTTTCCATCTCCAAACTCCCCGTCTTCTTCAACCCAGTACAAAATTTTTCTGCCACAGCACCAAAAACCATGGCTTAGCTCATCTGAACCACAACATGATTACAAGAACCAAGAACCAAACTTCAATTTCGACAAGCAGATGGAGATCACGGACTTGTCTCTGGGGAGCAATAGTAATGAATCTGAAACTAGTGGAGGAGCTGGTACGAGTAGTAGATCTGTAGATAAAGAGCATATGTTTGACAAAGTTGTGACTCCAAGCGATGTAGGCAAGCTAAACCGTCTTGTGATACCAAAACAGCACGCTGAAAAGTACTTCCCTTTAGACTCCACATCGAGCGAGAAAGGCCTCCTCTTGAGCTTCGAGGATCGAAGCGGCAAGTCTTGGAGGTTTCGCTACTCTTATTGGAATAGTAGTCAAAGCTATGTGATGACTAAAGGGTGGAGTCGCTTTGTGAAGGAGAAGAAGCTCGATGCCGGCGATATTGTGTCATTTCAGAGAGGAGTTGGTGAGTCAGGACGGCATCATCTGTACATAGACTGGAGACGCAGGCCAAATGCACCAGATCCCACGTCGTACTCGCATTTAGAGCTCCAAAATCATCTACACTTGCCACAGTCGATGAGGTGGGGCAGGCTTTACCCCATGCCTCAGTCTTTATCGATACCGTCACCACCCTATGAACACCATCAACAACAACGATTGCATCATCTGAACTTCAATACTATTCAGCCTTACCATTACCACAATCATCGTCAAGTCGCAACTGGTTATGCCAATGCAGCCCAGTACTACTTGAGGCCACCAGGGCCACACCAAATTGAGGCGATGAATCATCAGCAACAAGGATGCCAACGGATGCCAATGATGATTGATTCAGTTCCCGTTGTCCATGGCAAAACTGTGGGGAAGAGGTTCAGGTTGTTCGGCGTAAACATGGAATGTCCTATAGCAGATGATTCGTCCTCATCCTCGGTAAATACTCCTAGTAACATTGCTCATGGCACAGCGGCTTTGTTCTCTCCCCATTTGGCTTCCTCATCTCTCCCACTTCTCCAATCAAGAGTACCCACTACCGCCCCAACTCCAACAATGCAAGCTGAGCTTCATAAGAAAGGAAAGACTTCGTCTTTTGATTTGGATCTTTGATCATCAAACACACCAAGCAGTGAAGAATAAGAAAGAAGACAATCTTTATTACTCCACATTTAGTTTTTTGCGCTGGGTACTGATGAATTCGATTAGGACAAAGATGGTTTCATGAGATATATTGGTTAAGCTAATTATCTTTTTGATGAGTCTTCTTTATTTATTTAACTTCTTTGAAAGTAGTACTACAGCAAGTCAATAGGCGAAGGCTATTGGGGGGGTTTGTAAAGACTTGAATAGAGAGCAAAAAGATAGAACATGTTGAGCTGAAAAGACCCTTTTAACTGTGTATAACGCCATATATATACAGATGAATATCGTGATGATTATTAATATATATACAATTGCTTTCAATAGCGCTTTCTTTTCTTGCTTCCCCAATTATAACTGTATTTATGCGATGAGCTCTTCCCAGTTTGTTTGGGTTATATCTGTTCCTCTTTGGACATAGACTATACATTCTCTCTCTCTCTCTCGCTCTATATATATGTATATCTGACAACTTATAGGGTACATATCACTGGCTAATGGGACACTGCAAAAGTTCCTCCTTTTTATCTTTCTTTTGTTCTATTACCTTATTGGGTTAAGGCTCTTCCTACTGCTTAGTTAAGTTGGATTGCAGGTTTTGTGCAGGAAGTTGCAGCGCTGTAAAAGGTAGCTTCTGTATCCTTACTGTTTCAACTTTATTCCTAACAAATTTTCTAGTTCTCATAAACTTGGTTGGCCTTTTGTATATTCTTGATAGGTAAGCTATTTGTTTTTATATATTTGTTTTCTCTTCACAGCCAAACCAACCTTCATCCTTCTACTGCAAACAGAAATTGTCCTTCCTTGTTAAAAGTGAGGTTCCTTAAATGAAGCTATCCCGAGATTGAATTCCAGTTCAGATTTGTAAAGTGGTATGATCAAGGTGGCTTATCTTTTGATCTTTTACATTACGGTTAAAGGCCAAGTCTTTTGGATCCTCAGGAAATAAGACCTTGGTTACTGTACTCATCAGAACTGCGTAGCATTGGCTTTTCTTTATAAGATTTAACTTACGCTGCAGAATTAAGAGTACAAGATCCCTTCTTACCTCTAGTTTGCAAAAGTTTCGGCTCATACTTCACAGTTTTATACAGTCAATTATTGAATCTGTGGTCTGCCATTGAAAGTTTGGCACCAAAATGGCATGGGATCTTAATCTATGGGTAGAATTTCCAGAAAATGATTGAAGCGAAACTTATCTTCTAATTGAAATTTTCTCTTAATCTTGACATGTACAAGTAGGAAGCTGCTTATGTACATTAACTTCATTTTAGTTCAAATCAGGAATTTGATTTACATAAGGATATTATGAAATCGGCAATAGAAAATTCAGGAATGGTTCTTCAACTTTTGTTAGTTTCCAACTCCAATAAAAACAACAACAAAAAAAGCTACATTCTTCCCTGAAGACTCTTTTAATCTTTTAGCGTAGCATCTTTGTCCAAGGTGCTGATTTTCTGATGAAATACATCTTTCCGTCCTACCTTTGCAGTCAAATTTGGATCGAACATCTTTTCCATTCCATCAGAAATCTGCACATCTCAAGAAGAAACTCAGAAGTTAATTTTCTCTGCAGTATCCACCAAATTGAAATGAAAACCAGCTTCCAATATTCCTCAATGTCTGCTTTTGAACGGTATGTCAATTTCAGCTATAAATCTTAGCTTTTCTTTCTTTCTTAGAATGTGTTCCACAAATAATATTAAATATTCTATTTATTCCGATTTCATTCTGAGAGAAATGTGCAAGTTCACTCTCTCAGAACTATTGAATATTAATGAAAAAATTTTTGCGTCGATTATCCAACTCCCTGAGCTCGATGGAAACATCTGAAAGCGAGTTTACCCCAAAAACCTTCATGGATCTGCATTTCCCTTCCACACGCACTTTGTAACTTTACTTTTTTGGCTTATAAAACTTCCAATAGGATTAACATTACAGTCTCTAAGTAGCTAGTTGATAGCTCTTCTGTTTTTGATTTGTAATCTAACTTCAGTACAAGAAGGAATGGACTTAAGCCTATTTACATCAGTTATCTTATCATACAGCAAGCTGAAACTGAATAGGGTAGTTCATGAATGCAAAGACATAAGAACATAAGTTGGTCCTGATTGGAAAGTGATTTACGCTAAGATATTGTACTTATACTTCCTTATCTCTATGTTGGCAGTTGATATGAATTTCTTTGAGACGTAAATTGGTGGCTATTGAAGCAGAAAGCAACGTCATTATTGTTCAAAGTTGACACTTCCTTATAAGGAAACACTTCCACAAATAATGTTTTAAGTAATGTAAACTGAATGATTAAAGTAGGTTGGTTGTAGAATCCCTGCTTGAAATCTCTTAGTCTTCATAACCTAAGTCTGTGGTGCCTTTTGGTCCAACCTCTCGGCACCCAAAACAGCAAAGTTCGTTCTTGTGTCTAAAAACTATTACTACTAGCTACGACCAGCCCTTCTTAAATGATTAGGTTAGAATGTATATAACGTATTATATATATAAGCTTTTTCTGGAAACGCTTTCTTGATTAAAGTGGAGTTTGATAAACAAGGCCACTACAACAATGTTCAGATCATGAGTAAGTGTCTATTCAAAATAATCTTTATTGATCAAGTCTATTCTCTAAGTCTAACTGAAATTAAAAGTTGATTTTGCTATTGATAAATTACAAAAAACATAAATTATTTGATAAAGTATCAAATTATATGAAGTCAAAACCTAATCTTTTACTGCTTTGTCCTTCTAAAAACGAAATCAATTAATGCCAAAAGGAGATCTAACTATTTTTGTCAAATAATACTCTATTCTTGATAATTTGAACAAGCAAGAAAGAAGACTAACATTACTTGTACCATATAGATTAGGGGAGTTAGAAGTATTTCTTACGCTATACACTGGGTTACAAGCATCATTACGGGATCCATGTTGAAATGGAGTTTGTTATGGTGCATTACATATGTACCATTGGATAAGCCATTTGTCATGGAGTGTGACTATGTACCCTTCGTGATGAGGGACTCTCAGGAAAGTTGTCTCTTACAGAGCATATGATGATCATTTACCTAATAACATCACGATCCCTTTCAGCTTATAACCTGCTTGTACTCAGAACTAGTGAAATGCATATATAGATGAATTACATAGATATACACACATGGGTTTAACTCCATAATTCATCTATATTTCTACAGCTATTTCCTTCATTTTTTTTCCCTGAATGGAAATGGGTCAGACGTTTCAATATCAATTAACAATTTATCTTTATTGTAATAATGCAGTCCCAAACTCAATCCATCAGGAAACGTGGCAATGCATAAGGTGTCGGAGCTGCTCATCAACCAAGCCTTTGTGTGTGCTCATCAGGAGAGTAAATATGGACATAGACATCACACGTACCTGTTGTGACAGTCCACGAACAAATCAATTGGTATATTAGGTCTATATCTAAGATTCCATCAGTTTAGTGAACAAGAAATTAGGTCGATCTTAAACCGGTACCTTTCTTTTCTACTACTACTTTCTCTTGCACCACTCGTCCAATTCAGAACAAGTTCAAGCAGCATATACTTCTTATATCTAATCAAAGAATGCATCATTAAATATTTGATTGCACACACTTAGTCGTAGCCTGACTGCTTGAGGCTTACATACACCCACCTATCCCTTTCTTCTGCAAAACTATGTATCGCACAATGTGGATGTGTCAGTGTAAAACGGAGAGGTACAGAGAGGGTGAAAGAGGCCAAAGAAGAAGAATGATATGATTAGGAGCAGATGCGCATGCTATGAGATTACGATTCCTTCCTTATTTTATAGTCCAATTGCTCGTAGATGTCCAGACATGGGGCTACAGTACCATGCAACTGTAGAAAATTTTACTGTATTATGGAAACACCTGCAGAAACTCTGGTAACCCTGAAATTTTCTTCTGAAACTCTTAGCCTGGAATTTGCAAGGAAAAATAACAGAGTTTCCTGGAATTTAATGAGCCCATTTCTTAATGAATAATGATTTGTACGGCGGTTTTCTTGTCGTAAAAGTATTGAGCAACTATATATCATGAACTATTCGTCAAATAATTAAGAACAAAAGATAGGTAACATGCACAAGTGTTTTATGAAGATTCAATGAAAAGGAGCAATAATTATGTTATAAAGTATATTAAACACGACAGCTTGGTCCAATTATTGGCCTAAAGATTGAGGACGAGGCATAGAATAGTCAGCAGGCTATAGAGAAAGGAAGAGTATAGCTAGCTAGGTTTAGGCTCAATAGGTGAAATTGATGAGGTGATAAAGAAGGGCACATGAGTTTTAGTTAGGTAAAGAAAACCTTTTTTGTATGATAAGTTAACTTGTCCTTTTATGGAGATCTCAGGAAAATTGAAAGAAAAAAGAAAACAAAGATACATGCAAATGTAAAACACGGTTGAAAACTAAGTTGAATGAGCGATTGAATAGGACGAAGGTGTGATAAATTTGCATGGACCACTACGTCGTCCTTTTTCTCTTCTTTGGTTGTGGGTAAATGGGCATTAAATGGAACGCGCATGCCTTTCCTTTCTCTGGCTGTATACGGCTTCCCCAACTGTGTATCAACACATGCACTGTTGCTTTCTCATGCTAAATGGAAAAGATGGAAGGGGGAATTTATAGTAACCATTAAAATCCTATTCCTTTCTCTGTCAAGATGGGGTAGTGATGCCATTGAAATCCATCCAGGATCAAACTGTTGGGACGGAAATAGTATGGCATTTACGTAGGCTACTGAAAGACCCTCGCCAACCAACATACCCTAATATCTTTTCGCTTCCACTTCTCATGGTTTGGCTTGGGAAGTTTTAAGGTCTCCTGTTCAATTTAAGTGAGAATTAGGTCCATATAACTAAGATTTGCTTGTCACATAACTTTATATGGAGATAAACATAGAAGGTATAACAATATATTATAATGGAAATTCTATTGGGTTAATGTTTTTAATTCACTGAGCTCAAATTTTCTAATGACAGAATTTTTAATTATTATTTTCAAGTGTTTATTATTAGAATTTACAATAGATCTACGGGTCCATACTTAAAGGAAAGTTAGACCATATATAAATCTAAGTGAGATTTCATCCTAAAATCAATTGGTGATAGATGAAGTAGCCTACTAGACATATATATTAGTCTTCTTTCATCTCTTTCTGCAATATGGGACAAACTCTCATCCTTTATATTTCAATATTTATTAAATAAAATTTTGTAATAACTTATGAATAATATATTTTATATATTTATTTTTCTCAGCATTAACATGATTAATGGACTAATAATTCATCCGAATGCTGGTTAAAATAAGTTTTAAGGCAAAATTGTGTTCAAATCTTTTATAGTTTCAAAAGCTAGATTTTCTTTTACCTTTGTGACCAAATTTAATAATTCAAACTTCCCCAATGGCCACCTTTTATGTTACCATGTTTGAGGAGCAATTTATTTCAACTTGATATATTAATTTTGGCAATTTTTTTTAAAGGCTACTACCTAATAAGCTAATGGTAAAATCAATTGAAATGTTAATTTTTGGGTCGTCATGGGTCAAATTTTCACAACAGCACTTAGTCCATGGGCTAGAAATATATATAAGTCCAGGAGATATGAGGCCTAAACTTGGGGTATTTTGAAGAGAAAAGTGGGGCTTGCAAGATCAAGATCAGGGCTTAGAAAAGAAATTTACAAAACAATTGTACAAGTCAGAACGAGAGATTTAAGGAACTGGAGTATAATTTCATGAGTCTCGACGTTAGGTTTAATGTTATTGGTAACGCTGAATGTGTTTGTGGAAATTAATGATTCTACCATGGATCATTACAACAGAGCCTGTTTATGTGCAGATTCAGTAAAGTTGCTTGCCCGATCACTTGGATAGTACAAGCTTGAGTGCCTCAATCTACAAACCGTCATAGTGTTCAGGGAAAACAAATTACCTGACACAATGCCAGTCATTAAAGCAATCCATGTGCAGAAATTAGGATCTTCAATGAATGAATTATGTTGAAAATATGAGTTTGTTTGTTTTTATTTTTAGTTTTTTATTTTTGTTTTTAAAAATTAAAAACAAAAATTAAAAAGTACAACAGAAGTGAAAGTGAAGGCCATAAATTTTCTATTAACCAGGGCTGGAACACTTTTAGACCATATGACTAGAGACTGCAAACTTGTCTCCATTTCTACCCTACCTTATTCCCTTTACAGGTCTTCTTCTGCGAGCGATCAGACGGCCAAAAAAAAAAAAAAACCAATACCCAGGAAAGAGGGTGGCTAAAATGTCAGCAATTCCCAGAGAATGATTATAAACAATACGAGGCCAACCACAACATTTACAATGTACACTGATGGTGGACTTTGTTCATGGCCTGATTTAGGAGTTTCAAAACGAATGTAGACACTCTTCCTATCATCGCCACGTGACCTATTTGATCGCAACTTTATAGTTGGTTTTGCAGAGATAATTCTAGCCATTTCCCTGTCCTGTTTTGGAGCCACCACAGAGCTTTTCTTAGGAGTAAGCTCAACTGCAGCATCATCCCTTGTAGCATCTCTAGCCTGTAAAACGAAATCACTTGGAAGTTTAAATAAATGGATACATGCTGATGGTTTCGTTGACCTAGAAAGTTGTAGCTCAAGTTCTTTACCTTTTCACACACTGCGACGGATGTTTCCCCTTGCAATTGAATTCTTCGGGAAGAAACTTCCTCCTCTCCTACAAGGTTTTGGTAGCCTGCTTGATGCTCATGTTTGTAAATCCTTGAACCAGATGGATTCATTCCCAGAATTCGTTCATCGTAGTAATCACCTGGTTCAACAACCATTGAATCCGCCCATTCCTCCTCATTGGTGTAAAATTGAGGGTCACTACCGAGGCCACTGTTTGGTGATGCTAAGAGATCATCAAGGCAAATACCCTGAAATAAAAATCATCAACACGATACCCATCAGCTCGAAGCAAGCATAACTCAAAACTAAACAGGAGGTAAGCTGTGTCTCACCTCAAGATTTCCATGCTCTGCTATTAGATTATCAAAATCAGACCCTAAAAAGCAACTAGGTCCACCTTCCTCAAGCAGTGAACTTTCATTCTGTGAATACGCTTTGTCCTTCAACTTGCAGAGAACAAAAGCTGTCTGGCCAAAGTTAAAGAAAATGTGATAAGAGAACTTGACATTCTGAAAAGCATTTAATTTCTAAACAAAACAACTCAAACGGGTAACAGAAAAGCGAGGCCAGAATATGACAGAAGAATCCAATCGTAAATGAAACAAAACATTACATTCCCAGTCCAATTGCGGTCAGATGGTAGCTTCAGACACCAACCTGGTTTGGAAGTCTAGGTTTAGACTGGTACTCGTGAATGACCCAGTCGGTCCTCGTAGGTTTACAATCACGCCCTTCTTTTATATGGAAAACCAAGCTCCTCTTTGTCCCTATCACCTCCCCTGAGCGTTTAGCTTTCACATCACGAATTTTCCCAGTGACTTTCCAGAATCCACGCTTGGTTGTTCTGTTGGTTCTTTTTCCGCTGTAATCAAGTCTACAATAAAAGTACCAAACTTGATCGTCTGACCACACTAGTGAACGATCTACAGTTCATCCACAGTAGAAATTTATATGTTAAGATCAAAATTTGGCAAGAAAAGCAGGAACTTGACGAAGTTTGATAAATTGGGTTGCACCTACCTGGTAATTCCCAGGGCTCGACTCGGGTGAGATCAACCTCGGAGATTACATGATCGACGAGAGAATCGTGACCATTCATTTTCAGCTTTAGGTAATGGTTGACGATTTCTTCGTCGGTTGGATGAAATCTGAATCCGACCGGTTGTGTATCCATAGCCAGAAAAGCTCCAACTTTGGCCTAATTTGACAGAAGCTGTAAAAGGAGACTACAGATACAACAAGAGCTATCTATCTTTGGTTTGGAAGGAAATTTGGAATTGAAAAGTATTTCATTCCTCTTCCTAAAACAGGGACCAAGGCGAGATTGATCAAGATCAAATACTCAGCTAGTAGAGATAAAGACACCAGTTTGATAACTAGAACATGAAAGCCATTGAACGGGAGCTTTAAGTGGATGGATGGAGTAGAGACGAAGATGTTTTGTTTTTAGTTTTTTATAAAAAAACAGACAACATTCAGTAAAGTGGCATTGACTTGGACTCGCATCAAATTCTGTCCTTACAAAGAAGAGGAGTTGGTTAAAAAGAGAGGATATTCCGATATTGAGCCAAAAGGCCTCGCAAAGGGCAGTGGTTCCCACAACTGAAACCGTGTCCGATTCTTCCCTCAGTGCTATTTCTTTTCCTCGAAGCCCGTAACGTACATATGTTCTAATATGTGGCTGGATTAGGAATGTGTGATTCTTTAAGATTTTGTGTCGAAGGTTCAGATTTGTTTGATGTCAGAATTGTCAAATCATTAAATAAATTCTTGAAATATGTAATTTAGAGGCATGCCAGATTAACGTACGGAACCTTCTCGGCTAAGGACTCTCTTGGCTTGCATTAGATAGGTTGCTTTTTGTCCATAGTTATGTAATCATTTTTCCAACATGGTCGGTACTTCAGATTCTGTGTTGAAGTGCATTAATTGCTTCGCGGTGAAGCATTGGCAGTAAGGTTTTATGCCAGTACCTGTTACGCAATAAGAAGTAATATAAGAAAAAAAACAGAAAGAAAAAACGCATAAAAACAAGTAATATAAGAGAAAAACTAATTCTTTAAAAACTGGATCGAAAATTAAAACTCGTTGGTCGGGTCGGCCATTCTGGGCCCGGACCCGATCAAGAAGACTTGGGGGCCGATCGGTCCACTCATTGGAGATTGG
>JANITW010000010.1:20745004-20771065 GCA_027564335.1 Erythroxylum williamsii | reverse complement strand
TTGTTAACCTAGCGATTAAATCCATTAATCTCTAGTTGCGCACCTAGAAACTAACAAATCCAATTAAAAAGATTGATATGAAATTATCCAATGAACGTTAACAATCATGAAAAAGATTCAGAACAACTCCTCATAATAGCATGGAACATGGATCCCTTAACCAAGACAAGAAAATTAGTTAATCATACTTGAATTGAAATCAAAAGAAATAACAAAAGAAATAGTCTCCATAACTGGTTTTTAATGAAAATAACGAAAAATCCCTAATTGAAATCTGCAGAAATTGAAAACAAGGAAACAGAAAAATTGCAATATCCAAATCCCCAAAGCCTACGATTAAACTACTTGGAAGGTGTAGAAGAAATAAACCATAAAACCCAAGGGAATCAATATGCGGCAGTCCAAAGGAAATACTAAGACTCGATATCTCAACCCTCTAACCCCTATACATGTATTTATATCCACGGCAATCTCCCAAATTCCCTATTTGACGTGAATCTCTCCATATCTTGATTGGATTTCGTCTCAAGTAGATAATCTTCTAATTTAGGTGGAAAACTTCTTGAAAAGGACTCCAGAAGATCTTGGACGATTGTGTTCTAATTGGAGACAACTTCTGAAAAAGCTGCAGAATTGGGATTATGACCTTAGGCGTGCCCACGCCTAATCTTTAAATTTCGACCAATTTGGAATTTTCGCACTTCTTGCCATATTTTTCCTCTTTTTGATCCTTCCTCATCTTTACGACATTGAAAACCATCTGTGAATATTTAACAAACAATTTCATCAATATTTGAGTACCAATTTCACAAATCAATCAAAATTAAGTCCAAAACATATGCATTTAAAATGACTTACACTGAAAGAAAGTCATGTTGATGAAGAAATTCTTATTTCATCATGTTTTGAACATTAACAGATGTTGGTATTATACTATAGAAGAAAGAATGCTATTGGCTTCTGTGCTGTCATATTTGTAACAGAATTGATAGCTGTAGATGCTACTACTATGCTGTACAATTATGAAAGAATAAAACTAAGATAATCACGTGATATGTTGCAGGTGTGTATTGTGAGGGGGTGTGCACATGATATGTTGTGGGTGAGTAAGTGTGGTAATTGATTTATTGGGTCCTGAGTCACTCATGACCCACGGGTCAACTGAAGACTAAAGCTTCATAACATAATTCAATTCCTTATAACACCCCCTTCAAGTCGTAGACCCGGAGAGACGAAGGGATCCGAACTTGGAGATTTTTGTTCGAACGCTTGTGTAGTGAAAGGCTTCGTAAGTAGATCAACTAGTTGATGTTGGCTCCGAATGTGTTTGAGATCTAGGAACTCTGAGTTCATCGCATCGCGAACAAGGTGGAAATCGATTTCCAAATGCTTGGTTCTTTCATGGAAGACGAGGTTCTTTGATATGTGGATCGTCACCTGGTTATCGCAAAAAAGAGGTATGGCCTTTCTGGTTGTCACCTGAAAACATTTTAATAATTGGGCGATCCATTTTAATTCACGTGTGTTGGAAGCTAAGCTTCTATATTCTACTTTTGTCGATGATCTGTTGACTGTCATTTGCTTTTTTGTTTTCCATGATATGCGTGATCTTCTGAGGAACATACAAAACCCAATCAGGGATCATTTGCTGAAAACACAGCTTGCCCAGTCCGAGTCTGAGTAAGCGGTGCATTGTAGATAAGAATTGGTTGCATAGAATAGGCCTTGGTTCTGTGTCCCTTTGAGATATTTGAGAGCATGTTTTACAGCTTTCCAATGTGTTTCCCTCGGGGTTTTCATAAATTGACTTTATTGTTGTATCACATAGGTGAGGTCGGGTCTAGTGAAGCTCAGGTATTATAGCCTACCCACGATTCTCTTGTAAATTTCTGGATCATTGAATAGCTCGCCTTCGTCAATGGTAAGTTTATTTTCTGGAACTATGGGTGTTGCACATGATTTGCATTCTAGTAGATTTTTTTCTTGTAAAATGTCCCTCACATACTTGCTTTGACTGAGGACTGTCCCCTCCGCTGACCTTGCTATTTCAACCCTTAGGAAGAATTTAGCATACCCCAAGTCTTTGATTGTGAATTCTCTGTATAGTGCATGTTTGATTTTATTTAAATGTTCCTCATCTGTTCAGTGACGAGGATGTCATCCACATAGATGATAATAGCTATAAAACTGTTGTCTTCACTCTTGTACTGTCATATTTGTAACAGAATTGACAGTTTTAGATGCCACTACTATTCTGTACAATTATAAAAGAATAAAATTGAGATACTCACGTGATATGTTGTAGGTGTGTATTGTGAGTAGATGTGCACATGATATGTTGCGGCTGAGTAATTGTAGGTAATTGATTTACCAGGTCATTATTCACTTACGACCCACAGGTGGACTGAAGACTAAAGCTTCCTAACATAATTCAATTCCTTAACATGCCCCTCAGATCTTCTGGTCCATCAGTCTTATACCAACCTTGTGCCAATCATCTCAATTCCATCACATCACATCCCCTTAACATGAGCGAAGAAGGTTTTTGTTATGGTCGGGTCGGCCGTTTTGTGCCCGGATCCAGTCAAAACGACCCGTGGGTCGATCGGTCCATTCTTCAATGATCAGTCTTATGCCCAGGCCGAGCCCAAGTCCAGCCCTATGCTCTTCTCGGCCCATCCGTAGAAGGAAGTCTCCCATGCCAACACGTAAAGACCTAAACCTAGCTGAAAAACCATATATAAGGTATAATTCTTCCATAACAGAGGTACGCACAATCATAACCTAGCTCTTTCAGCTTTTACGGCAATCTCACCTTCACCAAAGACTGACTTGAGCGTCGGAGGGGCTAATCGGGACACAACCCCCGACGTGCGTTTCTTTGTTTTGCAGGTACTTTCACGTCAAAGCCTTCCCAGAAAGCGGCCAGCTTATGGATCCAAACGGCAGCGTTCCGTCCTGCCAGAATCCGACAGAACCATACTCCATTAGAAACACGATCTTACAGTAAACCAAAGTCTTCTTGATACCAACTTATTCATGGGTACTCTCAGTCTTGACCTTACGATCCTTACCAGTGACTTTCTAATAACCAAGCTTAGAAGTCCTGTTGGCTCTCTAACTCTTAGAGTACTCGCACGTCCGAGGACTAAAGAAATACCACTCTTGATCGTCTAACTTGAACTTCGAATGCCCCGTCCATACATTATATGATCAACCATATTTTTTGTACAGAATAACCATATTTTGTAAGTGTTTGCTTGGTAAATCCCTATGTTCAAACCGGCACACATTGAGCTCAGGAATTTCAATTGCTTCATCATCATTATCAAAGATCTTCAGCCTTAGTAAATGGTTAGTCAACTCTTCATCGTTTGTGTTAAGATATATGTTATGATATATTGTAACTTAATTTTGGACATTATTTGATAATTAGACATAGTTGGATATATTTAAAAGTTTACCTTGGTTGGGACTCTTAAAGATAAAATTACATAAAGGATAAAATTTTAGTGAATATAGGATTTATTATTTCGATAAAATCATCATATCTAAATAAAGATAGTGTGTAAAATTTTGGTAATTTTTGTAGCTATCTTTGTAGCTGAATTTGAGAAGATTATGATTGACGATTTACAGCTGTGTTTTTGCTGGGTGTAATTGAGTTTTTGGACTACAAAGTTATCATCATTGTGAGGAAAAAACCTGCAGATTTTTCATATGTTTATAACTATAATTCTTATGATATTTCGGTGATTTTTGGTGATTCTATCAAAGGTAGCTAGATGTTTTGTGATATCTATCTATATTGGATAACTATGTTCTCTGCCTATTTGCGTGGATTTTTGGGGCTGTGTTTTATATGAAGTATGGGCTGAATGGTTCTCATTTTTGGGTAGGGAAAAATGAAGATTAATGGGTACTTGGCAGGTAGTTTTTAGGGTCATCTTTGATGACATTCAGCAGCTGATTCTGTGAAGATATTATTAAGTGTGTTGCCGATTTCTCTGTCATATATTACATAAATTATGTGTACTAGGTAATCGATCATTGTGTGGATCTTGCAACTGCGTTTTTCTCCATCCTTTGAATGATAATTGAGGGTTGCCTTTGTTGTTATTTTTTAATGGTGCTTGCGTGAGTTGGTTAGATCATTGGTGAGTGTGTATAGGAACATTACTGCTGCGTTTGTTTTGGTTCTGGCATGACTTTAGTGAGCTAAATAATTTTTCATGGCTAGTTGCATTATTTTCTATTGTTGAAAAAAAATTGGGCAATTTTAGCAACTGGTTTTCGTGGTATGTGTGTGATTGTTGTTAAACTGGTCAGTTATAGATAGTGTGAGTTTTGGTGACTATCGATAGTGAAAATTATGTGCGAAAAATTCCAACAGACGTTGTGAACTTTGTAACTTCGTTATTTGCAACATTTTGGTGTAGAAAGTCTATGTTCGTCATTGATTTTTTACTGTCGTGGGTGTAATGTTATGGTGATAATATCGAAAGACTACATCAGATTTATTGGTGGATAACTTTTCATTCTTTCATTGAAAAAGTCGGAACTGTTAGGGAAGTTGTTTTCTTATCTCAAGTATAGTTGTTTATGCTCGTTATTGTTTAATCACTTGAGTTGTTTATTTTAATCTTTATCACTAAACATTGTTGAGAAAATCCTTTGTTGAGGTTATTACGAGGTGATTGTACTGTTAGGTGTTATTTACTTTTACAGGAAGTGAGGACGAAGGATAGTGTCAATGGTTAAGTAAGTTAGCTCTATAATGCCTTAAATAAAACTATTGTTATATCATAAGTGAAAGTAATTAAGTTAGGTGAGAGCTCCACAAAGGTAGGCAATGTATGTCAAACTATGTTACCAAATCTCGAGTGTTGATTTGTTTATTTTACATTTAATTTTTCTATTTTCGATTGTGCTAGAAAAAACTGTGGCTAAACTAGAATTTTTACGAAACTACATTCTTTTAGAATTTCAATTGGTATCAAAACGGGTCATCGAATTAGAACTTGGTACATTAAGTTGGTGCAATTATGTGTTTCATAATTATAGCTACAATGGAAGGAGCATCAATCACCAAACCACTGTTACTAGATGGTTCCAACTATCTTGTATGGAAATCACGGATGAGAGTATTCATTCAGGCACAAGGAATAAAAGCATGGAATTCAGTTTTAAATAATTGGATACATCCAGTGACGAATGACAAAAAGGGACAAATATTGCCTAAAGATCCATCTAAATGGTTAAGGGATGAAGAAGAGAAAGCACTTGGAAACTCTCAAGCCATGCACGCCATCTTCAATGCACTTGATGAAGGATGTTTTTAAATGATATCATCTTGTGAATAGCAAAAGAAGCTTAGGAAACTTTGTAAACTATACATAAAGGATTGAAATTTATGATAACATCAAAACTTTAGATGTTAGTTGTAAGATTTGAAGAGCTGAAGATGGATGAGAGTGAAATCATTGAAGACTTCCATGAGAGATTGTGTGACATAGCAAACCAAGCACATCAACTTGGGAAGAATTATTCCAAAAAACTTTTCAGCATGGAAAAAATTACAATGATATGGTATTATCTTGGATCCTTAATTCTTTGACATTTGATATTCCAAATAATGTTTTCTTCTACAACATTGCACATGAAGTTTAGGAAGATCTTCATAATCAGTTTTCTCAAAGCAATGCACTAAGAATTCTTTTATATTGAAAGACATTGTTTATCTGCCTAAGATCAAATTACTTTTTATTACTTATTAAATGAAGTTTTAAAAAATTATGGGATGAATTAGGTTCCTATAATGATGTTATTTACACTTGTGAAGTAGATAGTAAACTACAAAAATCGATGTAGTTTCTTATGAGTTTGAATAAATCGTATAGTACTATTTATGGTCAAATATTTTTATTGAATCCATTACTTGATGTTACATAGGTCTATTCTTCCATTATTCAAGAAGGAAAACAATAAAACCCGAGTGTCATATGTGACAATGGTTATATACAATTGGTGAATTTTGCTATTGACATAAATATAGTTCTTCATCTCATCCTAATTCATCTAATCACAAGCCACTACATTGTTCTTACTATGACAAGATTACCGTGTAAGAGAGACATGTTGAAAGCTAAATGGCTATCAACCTGGACATCCCAAGCATAGATCAAACAAGCATAGTCATTTTAGACATAATACGGTTAATCAATCTTGAGTTAATAATGTCAGAGAAGCTCCAACTATGCAGTAGATCCAATATCTTGTTAATGGATTGACTAAACTATAACTACAACAAATGTTATCTATTATGTAAGATAACAAGTCATCTCCATTTGTTTCTTCTAAGGCAAATAATGCAATTGAATTTTTACGTTTGCTATCAGCTTAATAATCGATGGTGATGCAAATCACGTTACTTCATCTTTAACTTTGCTTATGAATAATAAAGATAACATTTATTTACCACCATTTGTTATGCCAAATGGAGAATAGACTCCAATTATCTCTACTAGAAAATTACCTTTATGTCTCTTATTTTATTTTACAAAATGTGCTTGGGATGCTATCTTGCAAAGTGAATTTGATTTCTGTGAGTTGAGTCACAAAAACTCAAGAAATTTAAATTTCTCTATAATGTTCTTTCTTTACTGGTGTATTTTATAGGATTTGTTGATGGGGAGGATGATTAGTTTGGGTAAGCAACTAGGTGGGCTTTATTACTTGGTTGTAATAGGAGCGAATAAGTCACTGCAGTCCATTCAATCAACAACAACCCATACCATCATACCTTTCTCTATTAACACACTTCTACTACCTTATGTCATCGTCGACTAGGACATTTATCCGATTCTAGGTTAAGTTTCATAGACAAAACCTTATTAAATTTTCCTTTAAAGTTAAATAAGAACTGTCATATATGTGCCATCGCAAAATATACAAGACTTCTCTTTTACATTAGTTCCATTTCTTTTGTTAAACCTTTTGAATTAATTCATTGTGATATTTAGATACCATATATAATGCTAAATATTTTTTAACTATTGTGAATAATTTTCTCATTTTACTGGGGTTTTATTTATGTATCATAAAAGAAAAATGTGTTATCATTGCCAATATTTGAGTTCATAATGGAAGAGAATTTTTTTCTATGCAATATGTCTATAATCAAGAAGGCAGTAGTTACCAACGCTTTTGCACACATGTATGTTAGCAAAATAAGGTTATAGAGCATAAACATAAACATATACTTGAGTCAACATGCGCTCTTTATACAAATTACATATGGTATCAGAGCAGTTCCATGATTGTATGAATTTCAACGAAGAGTTTAAATTTTTTCATAAGTAAATCGGAGAAATTAATCTATTTTTACTTATATAAATTGCATATTTATTGTATTAATTGATGCTGAACAAGCATCGCATGGAAAAACTGGTTAAAATAGGCTTTAGGGTGATTTTTTTGTTAAGAATATCACTTGAAAAGTCACCAAAAATTATCTTTTCTGCAGACTGGAGAGGAAGACACTCCAAAAAGCAAACTATACCTTATAGGATGTGCTAGCAACAAGCACGTGTGATACACGTATGAGTAGATAACTAGCATATAAAGCAGCAGCCCATGTGACACATTTCTGATGTGTGTAACAAACACGTTTAAGGAGGTGGGTGTGTTTGCACATATAGTGTGTGTGACACACGTGCTTCTAACAGCAATGCACATCTGTGTGCATGACTCATCCAATAGTGCGATAAGTATGGAGTGTGCGTTGCATGTGCTTCTAACCTAAGCGCAATGTTGATGTCAACACACTACAAGATAATTATAAAAAAACTCAAAATTTTCAAAATTCACAATATGGTGCCTCAAGTTATTTTAGGTTAGTTTTGAGGTTTTGTGGATTTATAAAGTGAGTTTTTTTATTTTCTGGATTTATTACATTAGTAATAAATAAGGTTTAGCTTCAAAAAATCAAATAAGTTTATTAAAGCCATCTTTGAGTAAACTTTCATGCTTTGGACTTAAAATAAGAGAGGTATGTGTGGGTTTTGTATCTCATAGGATATATTTATTGCTCTATATCGCATGATTATTACTCTGATTAAGATTTTTCTTATGATGAATTCTCAAATAAAGTATATTGATAATATTTTTAGTACTAATATGTGATAATGAGAATGTGAATAAGGATGTTGCAGTTATCAATGTAAAGTATCATAAATTATACATCCATATAAAATATGAGGATAACATACAGGTGTTTCCCATATGCCTGTGAATCCATTTGGGTATTAATGAGAATGTAGTCACTACAATGGCTTTTAAAGCTAGTATTTGAATTGTTCTGCTTACATGTTTGGGGAGGTCTTTGGTCATGTGTTTGGTTATCTGCCTATAGGTATTGACCTTATATGAGATTTTGAGATGTGCATAAAAACATAAGATGGAGGAAATTCATTGCTTGAGTGATCTATTCATCCACAGGCGGTAGAATCATAAGAATTAATGGTGTTCACCCTGATCATTTTTATTTGGAGGTTTGTTTTGCATGTGTTATGTATTTAGCCCACAGGTGTTTCATGATATATGTGATAGGATGGTCGATAGAGATCTTATTTTGTACTTTTGAGTATCGTTGTTGTCCTATATTTGTGCTAATCATTTATGTTATCAATTTGCAGACACCTTTTTTGATGAATAATAATAGTGTCACTATTAAAACTCTAACTATTTTCAACTTTAAGAAATGGAGGCAAGATGTGGAATTTGTGTAGGAGATGACAGGTATCATTATGGCCATGATCAAGGATAGGCCATCTGCATTTACATCTCTCAACTTAGAGGCCGAGAAAGTAGCATATGCAACCTGGGAAACTTCAAACAATATGTGTTGTTTGATCGTAAAGAGATCTATTCCAAACCATCTACTTAGGGACTTCCAAAAACTATCATAGTAAGAAAATTCCTTAATAATGTCTCATAGAGATATAAGGTATCTTCTAATATTGAAATAGGTACCTTACAAAAGGAATTATGCTTTATAAAATATACAGGAATAGGGGAGTAAGGGAGTATATCATTAAGATGGTCCGCTTGCAAACTAAGTTGAAGGCATTAAATATTTATATTCCCGATGTTTGTATCATTCACCAAGCTCTAAATACACTTCCATCAGCATTTGGTATTATGGTTACAATATACAACTCTCAGGATGAAGCTTGGGACATAAATGCGTTTATTACCCAGTGTGTTGCTAAGGAGGAGAATCTGAAGAACATAGCTCATACAACCTTAGCATCAACCAAAGGAAAGAGAAAGGTAAAGCACCATAAATTCAAAAGTAAGAAATCTAAATTTCCTCTACATGTAGATGCTGGTCAATCTAGTGTTGCTAGAGTTCCTGGAGATGTAAAGAGTATGAGAAGTTTCTTCTGTAAGAAGGGAGATAAAAAGTTAACTTGTTAAAAGTATAAAACCTAGAAAGAAAAGCAAGAGCTATCAAATAACTCCTTGGCTCGTATGATCCATGAGTTTAATCTTTCTATATCCACATCTAGTTCTTAATGGCTAGATAGTAGAGCCTTTAATCATTTTGCTTCCACAATGCAGGGATTCATACATAAGAGAAAGCCAAATAAAGAGGAGAAAAAACTGATGGTGGGAAATAACGAAAAAGTTAATGTAATCTCTATAGGGGATGTTTGTTTAAATCTTGATATAGGGTTCACTCTTGTATTAAATGGCATGTCTTATATACAGTTTTTAAGATGAAATTTGATCTCTATATCTGTTTTGGATAAAGAAGGTTATAGTTTTGTCATTGAATTTTTGTTGTAAAGTTATCTTTCAATGAAAACATATTGGTACTACCTTCTTGTCATATAGTTTGTATATAATATATCTTGACCCTAATGAGATGAATGCTTCTTCATATATTACCAAGTAGGTTACTAAAAAGAAAACCTTGATAAAGGATAAGTCATACATCTTGTGGTATAAAAGGTTGGGCCATATTTTCAGAGATAGAGTTGAGAGATTGGTTAAGGATAACACCTTCCCAAATTTAGAATTTGATGATCTAGAAACATGTGTGGGACATTACAGGGGTAAGTTACCTAAATAAAGAAAAGGGGGTCAACTTGTGCTTCTAGCTTAGTAGACCTCATACATACAAGACACATGTTAGACCTTATGGTGTTACATTGTGTAATTCAAGATATTTTTTGACATTTATTGATGACTATTCCTGCTATGGATATGTGTACTTCTTTAAAGAAAAGTATGAAGTTTTTGAGAAATTTAAGATCTTTAAGGCTAAAGTTGAGAACTAATTGGGAAGGTCCATTAAGATTGTCAGATTTTATTCTGGAGGTGAATATTATAGTAAATATGGAGTTTCAGGATAAGAAAATGGTCTATTTGTCAAATATGTATAATCATGTGGAATAGTGGCTCAGCTCACTATGTCAGATAGTCTTGAGTAAAATGATGTGTTCGAAAGGCTTAATCGCATCTTAAAGGACATTGATGAGTTCAATGTAGAGTAGGACTAATTTACCTGATTACCGTTAGGTTGGAGTCATAAAGACTGCCTTGTATATACTTAATAAAGTCCTAAACAAATCAGTTTCAAAGACATCTTCTGAAATCTAGAAGGGGTGGAAGCCTAACCTCACCCACATTTGTGTGTAAGGCTACCCTGCTAAGGTATGTTTGTATAATCCTTACAAAGATAAGTTGTATTCTCATTCCAATCGTTGTTATTTTGTTGGATATCCTAACCACTATAAGGGATACATATTTTACTGTAGAGATAGACAGTCTAGAATAGTAGAATCACAAACAGTTAAGTTTTTAGAGCATAATGTCTGATGAGGGTGATCCTTCTCACCCTTCAGATTACACAATCTATTTAAGTGAACAAGACTTTACTATTAGATATGTAGTAGATCCAGCTACTTTTATAGAAGTTGTTTCTAGACCTCATGCAGATTTGTGGTGGGATGTAATGAAGGATTTGATGCAATCTATAAAGCAGAATAAGGTATGAGAGCTAGTTGATTTACCTTGGAACTACAAACCAATCAATTATAAATGGATTTTTAAGACCAAAAAGGACTCTCAAGGTAAAGTTGAGTGGTTTAAAGCTTAATTGGTTTCTATAGGGTTCACTTAATGAGAAGGGAATGACATTAATGTCACCTTTCTCTTGTATCCTCTAAGGATACATTTAGAGTAATTTTGGCAATAGTAGCTCATTATGATATGGAGCTACATCATATGGGTGTTAAACTCTCTTTTCTAAATGGATACCTTTGTGAAGAAGTCTATATGGAAGAACCTGAAGGATTTCAGGATCAAGACAAAGCTAACATGGTTTGTAACCTGAGAAAATCAATACATGATTTGAAACAAGCCTCCAAACAGTGATGCTTAAGTTTGATGAGTTTGTTACCTTATTTTGCTTTATGGAGAATAGAGTTGAAAAATGTTTGTATTGTAAGGTAAAGTGAGCAAGGTTGTCTTTCTACTTTTATATATGGATAATATATTGCTCACATAAAAAAAACTTGACCTTGCTCTATGAGATTAAGTAGTTTTTGTCAAACATTTTGGCATAAAAGACCTTGGTGAGACATCTTTTGTCATAGGTATACTGATTCATCAAGATAGGTCTCAATAGTCATTAGATCTCTCGCAGAGAGCATACATTGAGTGAGTGATACAAAGGTTTAATATGACTGATTATAAGCTTATTGTAGCACTAATCTCTCATAGTGAGCGATTATCTTCGACAAAAAATCCAAAAAATGGCATAGAGAGACAGGTTATGAAGAATGTCTCATATTCTAGTGTCATTAGTATCCTAATGTATGTCCAGGTATGCATTAGACCAGACATTACATTTATTGTTAGACTGCTAGGTAGGTATCTAACTAACCTAGAAAAAGACCACTGGAATACAATTAAACAAGTGGTGAGATATCTAAAGGGAACTAATGATTATATGTTGACATTTATAAAAGTCAACAATCTAGACTGATTTTAGATTTTGCTATGTATTAAGATGATAGAAAGTCCATATTAGGGTACAATTTTATGTTAACAGATGGTGCAGTATCATGACAGACACTAGTAACTTCCTCAACTATGCTATTTGGCTGAAGAACTTAATTTTTTAGTTATCAGTGGTTGATTTAGTGGTTAGACTGTTATCTCGTGATTTTTTTTACTGTATTGTTCAATAACAATAATAAGAACATCACAAGGTCTGAGCATTTTGAAGTCAAATATTTGACCATAAAGGAATTGATATAGAAAGGTGACATTGAGGTGGATCATTTGAGGATTAAGGATATACTTACTGATCTTTTAACTAAGGACTTCACCCAATTATTTTTTAAAGACATGGGTATAGTATAAGTGTACTGAAGTCTTTAGACACTGTTAGTTAGGGACCATTGTATTTGCTTTAAATACATTTATACATTTTTCATATGTTATCACAGTATATTTTATCAATACAGATTTTGTTCTCAGTCGTACAATTTGCTATACGTTGTCATAATATAAGTGAAAGTTTTAAGATCTACGTCGATCTTAAGCCTTGTAAAGGTCATTGGGCATATATATACAAATTGACCTTGAGCCTATATATATATATATATATATACAAGGATTTAATATGATAGGTGGGTATAAGCATTTAATCTCATAAAGGTTTTCTCTAATGCGGTGTAGCATTCAGTGAAAAGAAAAAAAAATTTCTGATGCAGTTTAGCATAAAGTTCAGAAAAATTGAGATCTACAGACATAAGATGATACATTTCAGATCATACAACTATCATTGTTGTTTGTCACACTCTATTTTCTCATTTATGTTAGATATACGTGATTTTTATTAGATCTGTGTCATATATGTACAAGCATTTGATATTTTTTCAGTATCGAAAGCCTTATGGGACCAAATGATGAACTTTCATTATCTTTGAATCATATGTTTTTTTAAATTGGTTAACTTATACACAGATTTTGCTAACCAATTTACTGGTTTTATTATTTTCATAACTATTGTAATTAATTTTTGTTTAAGGGAGAGAATTTTAGTGATTTTCTTAATTTGGACAATTATTGATTACGATTTTTAATAATATTATGGTTAAGATAATTGAATTTGATCTAGGTTAAAGATAATATAGATGCCCGATAAGGACACAATTCAATGGGCTAAAGTCTTGTGAACAAAATGGGTCCTAATCAGTATAGGCTAATCATGTATTGGGACTATGATCGGGAGGCCCAATAAGGTTACTATTTATAATTGTTAAAGTCTCCTGCTATCTACTTAAGTAAGTTCATAGGTATTAGTTTCTCTGACCCATTAAGAGGTCCACAAGTTAAGAAAGACACAGAAAGATGTTAATGACATATAAGTAAACAACTTTTGTAAAGATTAGTAAGAAAGATCGAAAGGTTTGTCATTTTACAGCTCATTCATCATAAATGAATAACAATTAGGAATTTTTTGCATTTTCTCCGTTAATACAAGTTCATAGTCGATCTTTGACAAAATATCCAAAAAATGACACAGAGAGAGAGGCTATGAAGAATGTCTCATATTCTAGTGTCATTAGTATCCTGATGTATATCCAGGTGGGCATTAGACCATCCAGGTAGGCATTAGACCATACATTACATTTATTGTTAGACTGCTGGGTAGGTATCTAACTAACCTAGAAAAAGACCACTGGAATATAGTCAAACAAGTGGTGAGATATCTAAAGGGAACTAATGATTATACGTTGACATTTATAAAAGTCAATAGAGATTTTGCTATGTATTCAGATGATAGAAAGTCCACACTAGGATACATTTTTATGTTAACAGATGATGCAGTATCATGACGGACACTAGTGACTTCCTCAACTATGCATATGCTATAGGACTACTTCATAGGCTATTTGGCTGAAGAACTTAATTTTTGAGTTATTAGTGGTTGATTTAGTGGTTAGACTGTTATGTTGTGATATTTTTTTACTTTATTGTTCAATAATAATAATAAGAACATCATAAGGTCTGAGCATTTTGAAGTCAAACATTTGACCATAAAGGAATTGATATAGAAAGGTGACGTTGAGGTGGATCATTTGAGGACTGAGGATATGCTTACTGATTCTTTAACTAAAGGACTTCACCCAGTTATTTTTCAAAGACATGTGTATAGTATAAGTGTACTGAAGTCTTTAAACACTGCTAGTTAGGGATCATTGTATTTGCTTTTAATACATGTATACACTTTTCATATGTTATGACAGTATATTTTATCAATACAGATGATCATCATTTTGTTCTCGGTCGTACAATTTGCTATACGTTGTCATAATAGAAGTGAAAGTTTTAAGATCTACGTCGATCTTAAGCCTTTTAAAGGTCATTGGGCATATATATATAAATTGACCTCGAGCCTATGTCTCTAGGACACATACAATATATATATATATGTATATATATATATATAGATATATGATATGACATGTGGGTATAAGCATTTAATCCAATAAACGTTTTCTCTAAAGTGATTTAGCATTCAATGAGAAAAAACAAATTTCTCTAATATGGTTTAGCATAAAGTTCATAGAAATTGAGATCTACAGACAGAAGATGATACATTTCAAATCATACGGATATCATTGTAGTTTGTCACACTCTATTTTCTCATTTATGTTAGGTATGCGTGATTCTTATTAGATTTTTGTCACATATGACACATGCATTTGATATTTTTCCGTAACGAAAGTCTTATGGGACCAAATGATGAACTTTCATTATCTTTGAATCATATTTTTAAAAAAATTGGTTAACCTATACACAGATTTTGCTAACCAATTTACTGGTTTTATTATTGTCATAACTATTGTAATTAATTTTTGTTTAAGGAAGAGAATGTTAGTGATTTTCTTAATTTGGACAATTATTAATTACGATTTTTAATAATCTTACGGTTAAGATAATTGAATTTGATCCAGGTTAAAGATAATATAGATGCCCGATAAGGACACAATTCAATGGGCTGAAGTCTTGTGAACAAAATGGGTCCTAATCAGTATAGGCCAATAATGTATTGGGCCAATGATCGGGAGGCCCAATAAGATTACTATATATAGTTGCTAAGGTCTTCTGCTGCTTAAGTAAATTCATAGACGTTCAGTTTCTCTAACCCATTAAGAGGTCCATACGTTAAGAAAGACACAGAAAGATGTTAATGACATATAAGTAAACAACTTTCGTAAAGATTAGTAAGAAAGATCGAAAGGTTTGTCATTTTATAGCTCATTCAAAGGAAAAAAAAAAACAAATTAGGAATTGTTTTGCCTTTTCTCCGTTAATACAAGTTCATAGTCGATCTTGGGTTCGTAACTAAAGTTCATGTTACATATTACAAATGATTTTCCTATGAAACTAGTACACCTTCCTTACCTCATACCAATTCTATCATACTTATTGCTATTTCAAATCCTCTTGCTTCAGAAACTCCATGTATTCAGTTATCAATTATGGAACATGTTCCCCCTATTGTTACCTCACCACTAGCAAATCCCTTATGTCGTTCTCATTGACCTCATGCTCCACTTGTAGCTTTGCGTGTGTACATTTACAATTAAGTAACATCTCACAAATCACCGTCATCCTCTTCATCTTTTCCACATAAATGTACTTGGTATCCTCTTTGCAATTTTATTTCTTACGAATGCTACTCACCACAACATTGCTATGTCATTGCAATTATCATTAATGATGTATTGTTGAGCCTATATGTTATGATCGACCTTCCTCTTAACCTTCTTGGCAAGAAATGCAATATGTCTTAATAAAAATCATATCAGCACAATATTTTTCTCCCTTCTTCTTTTCAACCTTGTAATCAATTGAATTCTTAATTGCCTTTGCACGCTAACATAGTCACTTCACTTCTCCTTTTTAAAGACGACAATTTTTTTACCGTGACAACCAAGTTCGAAAATTGCCTATTTAAAGTATTTTCATGGAACAAACTAAATCAACGAGAACAAAAGGACAAGAAAAAACAAATAAAATAAAAAGAAATTGAAGTTCTTAAAAAAAAATTAAACACTTTATCTAATGTTGATAAAGAGAACATAAATAAAAATCTTTAACAAAATCAAATTTTAAATCTTTTGATCAATAAAAAATTGAAAAATAAATGAGAACTTTAAAATTCTTGGTTTAATAAGTAAAAATACGCATATCGAATCGAGTAATTAAGAAAAAAAATAAGAAGTCTTTACTAAAAGTTAATAAATTAATAAAATAAAATAAAAAATTATATTAATTAATTGAAATTATGATAATTTATTTGAATTTAACTGAAACTTAAATAAATTAATTAAAATTTCAATTACACTCAAATTCGAATATTATAACCTAATTAAATGAAAACTAAAAAAAAAAAGGATCCAAATAAAGTACAATTGAAGTCCACGACCGGACCAGTGCTGCCCTAGAGCTTTCCAGAACATTCATAATGTCTTAAGTACACATGATGTCTTGTCGTTTGGCACTTTCTCTCGTAGAAAACAATCATTAAATTGTTATGTACACTTCTTTTAATTTGTATATGACCTACTGTATTTGGATAAGTTATCTTTTCTGAGAAGCAGGACAAATCATCTTAAAATACAAAAACCATCACTTTAGAAAATTACTATTTAAACATAGGTTTTAATTGTATTTTACAAATATCAACGTCAACTTAAAACAGCTGAAGCCTAATCCATATCCATAAAATAAACTTCATGCATTACAACGTAACAGAACTCTCATAAACATATTAAAAGTAATTTTCTTTATACACACAGGGGTCTACTTGCAGAGAAGATAGGGCGTTGAGATCTTCTGGGCCAAAGTTGCACTCTGGTTGGCTTACCCTTCTCCACTTTCTAAATGAAAGATCACATAAGGGAGTTCCAATCATCTTCTTCGGGGGATGACTTCTCATCTGTATTCTGACTTTCAAAATCTGAAAGTGTTGGCTTCAGGGAACTTGATGCACCATCTTGTGTGACAGGTGTTTCAGTTTTTTCTTCTGAACTTAACTTTTCAGAATCATGGCGATTCACTTCAACTTTATCAAGCTCCGATTCACGAAAACTTAAAGGATCACCTCCTTCAGAATCAAAGTTCGGTATATGCATGCATAGTTCAGAAATGAATAGACCACCCATCTCATTAGGCGATTCATATCCGTAAATAAAAGGGATTGCCATGGGAGAAAGTGCACCTTCTCCGTAGGCGAAATTCTGATTATCAGAATTTGAAGTCATTACACATTCACCTTTTCCGTATGAATAAAAAGGTGATGGCAACGGAGAAAATTGACCCTCTCCACAAGGTGAAGGGACATTTTCCAAATCAGACATTGAAATGCAATCATCTTTCGAGCAAGATGATAGATTTGGTAATTGAGGTACTACAGTTGGATGAGTGCTCTCTCCAACTAACTCTCTGTGATTTTCAAGATTGAAAGCTATAGTGGCTGAAGATATAGCCTCGCATATTTGACTTTCAAGATTGGAAGGTGCTCTCGAAATTTGATTTTCAAGATTGGAAGTTGAAAAAATACCTTCAACATTAGAAGGTGCTATCAGGGTTTGATTTTCAAGATTGGAAGGTGCCAAAGTTTGATTTTCAAGATTGGAAGGTTCTATCAAATTTTGGTTTTCAAAATTTGATGGTGTAATTGGAGGAGGTGCGGTCACAGATGTATTCGTTTGATTTTCAAGATTGGAAAGTTCTATCAAATTTTGGTTTTCAAAATTCGATGGTGTAATTGGAGGAGGTGCGGTCACAGATGTATTCACTTCAATTTGGCATTCATCCTCAGCAGAAGAAGTCTGATTCTGCCCAATATTCCACGAGTTGCTTTTTAACTTGCAAAGAACAAAATGTCCCTGCACCAGAAGCAACAAAGACAATGAGTACGCTGTGCCACTCTGAAACAAAAACAACTTTCTGATAAGTTACATTGCAAAAACATAGACACATAGAGCACGAACAGTTATCAACAAAGTACCATCTGGACATATGAATGTCCATTCGAGCAACTTACAAAACCCAACATGTCACATCTTCCGACAAGGATAGATAATTGCGGAATCAAAATCAAAGTTCCAAGTTTACTATAACCAATAATTCTTATCGGCCCTAAAATGTTAATGAATATGAAAATTTACCTGCAAATTGGTTGCTGAAGCACAAAAATCATATTCGTGAATGACCCAATCGGTCCTCTTCCCTTTTGGGCGACCATGGTGGAAAACCAGAGTCTTCTTCGAACCAATCTGCTTCTTGTTAGAATTAATATGACGAGGCTTGCCAGTGGGTTTCCAGTATCCTTTCTCCGTTGTTCTTTTACGTCGCTCACTCTTCGAGTACTTGAAATCACGAGGACAAAAGAAATACCATATCCCGTTGTCGGATCTTATATTGGATTGGTCTATAAGAACAAGGTTACCCAATTAATCAAACATCCCAGAGGAAACGATTATAAACATGGGGATGATCATCATACCAGGTAAGTCGCAAGGCTCGAACTTGCAGAGATCAACCACGTTGATGTCTTGGACTTTGTAGTCAAGTCCCTGATTCTTGAGTCTGAGAAAATAACTCAGAAGTTCTTTGTCAGTAGGATGAAATCGGAATCCAACCACCCGTTTCTTGCGTACAGTTGTCATGCCCAACCAGAGCAGAGATTACAAATAACAAGTTGAAGAAACAGAACAGCGAAGGAGTGGACAAAGAGATTGAAAGAAACTAACAGCGAAGGAGTTCACAAAGAGATTGAAAGAAACTAGCCATTTAAGAGGCTGTAGAGTTTAGTATAAGAAATTGAGAGTGTTTGTGTAACAGAAATAGACATGGTCGGCAGTAGAGCGCAAGCAAAGTGTTCGCTTAAACGACGCCTATTGGTCTGTCGAAACCGAGTGGACCCACACGGGCAAATCACTTAGGGGCTAAGAATAACTTTTTTCTTTCCATTTTCATCCCTACTGTTCACTATGAAGAATTAGGATAGTTTTGGAAGTTCGACAGTTGATAATACTTATCTGAAAATTGCTTGGCTCCCAGTCTTAGTGGAACCCATCCACACCCTGCCTAATTGTATCTTCTCCAATAATCTAGAACATTCTTGATTATCGGAGAATGTTCTAGATTACTTAATTAAAGGTAATGGGCCAAAATCGTAGTTTTCTGTTAAGAACGTGATCTTGGCATTATTTGACAGTAAGTGTTACACTTCGGATTCAAACCAACTAGGTTGTCTTGTCTGTTTTACACGAGGTCCAGATCCAGTAGATGCCTGAAAATGCCTACGCATTTGCTGTGAAACCCAGATTTTAGTATAATTTTACTTATAGTCTTTCAGTAAGATAGTATAAAACAATTAGTTCATCATGACCCGCTTTATATAACCAACGGATGTACTCAAAACTTATAGCAGTTGACTTAGAATTGATGACCCTAAGGTTGGCAAGTTTGAGTTTAATCAATTTTGCAAATCAATCCGTTTAAGTTTAAGTAATTTATTATAATTAATTAAATTTAAAATATTTATTAAACTTAATAATCAGATCGGCGTATCTTAAATCAATCAATTTGAAAGCGCATAGTTACAAAATTTATACACCTTTCAGGACATGCTACAATTGCATGATGTATCATTTACGCATGCTTGTAAGGTTGACAACTTGGGCAGGATCCAATAGATCGGAGTGCTAACTCCACTGAATCCTTACAGGTGAAAACACGACGGTGAGTTGAGCATGGTCTGATAAAGAGTAATTTTCCGGCCACAATCCTCTCTCCGCCTCGCGTGGGAACAGAACCGCATTCTTCACGGTAAAACCGATTGCTTCTTTCTTTATGTCTGCCTCAAATTCCCCATTCTTCTCCTTGCAATTCCCTTCCATTTGGTCCAAACATGCTGAATCCCATATTCTCTGTTAAAACTTAATTAACATCACATGTTTACCAGTGGCATAAGAAAAATGTGAAGACAATCTGGAGTGTTTAAGGGAAGCAGGCTATGCTAACCTTGAACTCTTCGTAATCAACAACTCCATTTCCATCTACGTCTGCTTGGCTCCAAAGATCCCTTGTTTCCTGGAAACTCAGTCCATATGGAATACCAAGTAAATCAACCTACATAAGATAAAAAAAACCTTTATCAGTCTTTCTTCCTGACAAATTTTCAGTTTCATATTATAGCGGCTAACCGGAACAAACCTGACGAATTGCTTCGCAAAATGACGAATACGTTATAAAATCATTGTGCTGCTCAGACTTCAGCAATGCAAACGCATCCATTCCATCCAATGAAGCCTTTCGTAGCTGATACTAAAGAGAAGAAACATGTGAAAACCGTACCATTCAGATTAAATACACCAATGCTTGCCATATCAATTACTAGTGAAGCTTGACACTTTCGATTACCAATTAAAGCAGTCCCGAGATGTTAAAACTTCATTAACCAAAGCAAGCCCAGCCTTGAGAAAACATCCTTCATAAATATATGATTGAATAATTCGAATGAGGCAGAAATGGCTGTACTCACCTTGATTGTTCCAAAGACCGCTTCAGCCCAGCTTTTCTTCAATGTTTTCTTTGATTGATTCGGATTCCGAAGCCATATAAAATCTACACCACAGATGTTACCCCTATGATTTCTGTGGCTCACCCACTATGCATATAGAAGGTAACATGAAAATAATTAAGTAAAATGCTCTTGAATCTACATGATCCGAGATCAAATGTATAGAAGAGGTCGGGTATAAAAATTGACCTTGTGAGCATCTGCATCACTATCAGTATATTGATGAGCAATGTCAAAAGATGACACAAACCCCTGAGACCTCAGGAATTTATAAACTTGCCCACGTTTGCTTCCGTTCCAATCACTACAAACCATACGGAAAAGGAAAGAAAACTCAGGATGTTCCAGCCATTTATGACAAATAATAACCAACTTGACACAAATCCAGGACAAGGAGCTCACCCACAGAGTATGATTGGAATATGACTAAGTTTGTTCTCTCGCTGGTACGTTTCAATATAAAGTAGTATTTTATAGACCTGTGGAAAGAACAAAATGAAGCCTGACAGTGAATATTAACACTGAACAAGGTAGAAAGTGAAACATTAAGAAGAAACTCTAAATCTAACAATTGATAGAGAAAGACTGACATACCTGACGCAATCTCACTATAGACAGAATCGATTTGTGAGGAAATAGTAAATGAGTGTTCACAATTAGAAGCTCTTGCTGACTGTTGCCTGTCGGACTTGGCAAGTAGGGTATGGCTGACTGTACGTGTAATAGTTGAGCAACACGGTCTCCAAAGTCATTGAAGAGCAACTCCTGATAGCTCAGAACCTTAAAGTAGTCCTTATGGATGGCAGTTAGCAGACCTGTAAAGTAAAATACAAGATTCCTTAGTCAAGTAACAGTAACATAGAGAATTTGATTGACAAACAAGCAATAAACAAAGCAACTGTAGTGAAAATTCCGGTTGACAAAGACAAAACAGCGTTGACTGTGTTATGATTAAGCCTTAAAAAACACCTACCATCCCCACGATTATTGGTTCGTGCAAGCTGGAAGGTGATGTAACCCGCGTCACCAAGGCTGCTCTGGTACAGATGCACAAGTTCTTCATTTCCAACCCAGAACTCCTAACAATTCGACAAAAGATTCCATCTTTATTCAACATCGAAACTAATACATGAAAATCAGATCTATCGGGAAACAAAGAGAAACTAATCACCTGTAGGCATATAATGGAAGATTTTTCAGGAAGCAGCCAATCCAAAATTTTCTGATTCCTGGAGAGCCAGAATGCTCTGAAATCGCTTTCACGAACGTTTTGGTTCTATTCCACATTCCCCAGTTAATCACATAAGTAAACCGTTGAAATTCAATCATAAAAATCAACACTTTAAGACAAAAACACCGATGCTGCAAGAACACAATTACCTCTTGATCCAGTCGTTTGTAGATGGGAGCGAGGATATTGAAAGTGGTGCAAGAAACACAAAGCTCCTCTGACTTTGTCTCCGGGACATGGGCACCGGCGTCCGCTTCAGTCAGAAAATCGGCCTCATTCCCACCTGAAAACACCTCTCCAACATTCGAATTCACGTTGGACTCCACCATCGCCACCTGATTCAATCAAAAGAATCTTCTTTCTCAGAGAGAACTTAGAAAACAAAGGAGGAAACATACTACACTTAGGCATAGGCCCGAAATAGAACAAAGACCACAATAGACACCGTTACAATCCGATAACCTGTAAAACCATTAACAGACACCGTTACAATCGATAAGCAACAATTCCTACGAGGGAGGATTGTAAAGTACAGAACGTAATTTACTGAACACTGATATGAGAACTTACCGAGCTGCGAGCTACCATGAATGGAGAACCATTGTGATTGCAAAGATCAGGAGAAACTTCCATGCCAGAATTGCCACATCCTACAACTAGTACCTTCTGTCCGCTGAACTTCTCACCGGACTTGTAGTTACAAGCATGAATAATGTAACCATCAAACTTTGAATTATCATTTTTGCTTATGAGATGGTTACCACTTTGGTTCGTTGACAAGCTTTTATTAATGTTGGCTTAGCTTGTGCTGGGAAATATTGAGAAATTTGGACTAAAGAGGCCATCAATGCTTGGCATAAGACTCAAGGTACTCAGTGAACTGTCTCTTTGTGGGTACTCAGGAAAATCATGAGGGAATGGGAGTTTTGGGAGTTGGCATAATTGTTTAGGTAGGTTAAGTTTAAGCCTGTCATAGGTGCGTTTTTGCCACTAAGATGCTATACACTCCTCTCTTTCAAGCACAACAAAAGGCACACCTTGCTCTCTCAGGCAAGCAGCAGTGGCTAGGCCAGATGGTCGGGCACCGACTATGACTGGACCGTTAACCCAAATGCACCAACCAGAGAACAAGTCTTCATGATCAGCTAAACGAAAACAAAATTTCCATGATTGGACACGAACTCAAGAAACAAGTGAAATGGAGGAGAAAGTTGAAATGTTAAAGTTGGTTCGAGTAAAGGAATCAAGCACCATTAGTAGAAGCAGAGGTTGAGAGCTTGAAGTTTAAGAGATTTGTTGAAATGTTGGTGTGCTGCGTTGTGAAGTGAAGTCAAGTTTGGTATGAAGGAAGAGGGAGGGGTTGTGGTGCTTAAATAGGGGATTAGCTCGGAAAGGTTGCGTGTGACACGATGGAGAGTTAATGCCTAACTGTTTTTTGAAAATCGGTTGTTCTCAAATCATAAGCCTGTGGAGGCCTTGATTATTTTAACATGTCAAAACTACAAAATATTCTACAAGCTTCATTAGAGTTGAAGGTTTATTATCTTTTCTGCATATTGTTATTTTATTCTTTAAATGCAAAGTTTTATACAATTCATCCAAAAAACTTAAGTTACTTTTTTGACAAATATAAAAAAGCCCCGTCTCAGTGCAGGGAGATATTAGAGTATTCTATATTAATTAAATATAAAAATATTAAAAAAATTATAAATGATAAGAGTTAACTATCTAAATGATTAATTTTAATCATTTTAATAATAGCTAATCTAAGTTAAATTGTTATTAGGAGACTTTACAATTTTCATATTAAAAATTCTAATATTGTCAACCTCCTTTTATGCTTATTTTTAGATTTTCATATTCATTCCACGTAATTACTTTCCATTCCTTTTTGAGACACTCATCCTTACGCACGTACTTGAAAGTCACAATACATGAGTAACCCATACAAGTTTCCCTTGAATTATTGGTCCTTTGGATAAGACAAAAGTTGTTATCTTTTTCTTATTTTTTTACTTACAAGATATTTTAGAAAAGTTATAATTATAAGAAGATATCTTTAAATTACTTATATTTAAATTAACCTTCGCTTAAGTCAAATAAATTTTTTACAAAAAATAAAATTTTAGCCTTAAATTTTAAACAATTGTATTAGTAAGAACTATTAGAACTTGTAACTTTACTTAAATCATGGCAGCTTTCTACCTACGCAATCCTTTTCCATCACTTGTCATCTCTTTTTGTTTTTGGATGGAAAGCAAAACTCTCGTGAACCAATCTCCTCCTCTAAACTAGGGTTTTGAAACTCGGACCAGATCGGCCGGTCCGATTAGTTCGACCGGTGATAGGTCGGTGGTCCGGTCCGGTTGATGCCTCAAAACCGGTCTTCAATTGGACCGGTGTGAACCGGTCCGGTTGGACCGGTTCGATAATTTTTTTATTTTTTTTATTTTTTTATTTTTTTATTTTTTAATATTATATATAATTATTGCGTCACACCGGTTCGACCGATAGTTGAACCAGTCGAACCGATCAAACCAGTAACCAGTAAGGCCACCAATTTAATGATCGGTCCGAATTTCAGAACATTGCTCTAAACCATCCGATGATGAAGACCATTTCTTTGTAATTGTAGACTTAAGTTTACGTGAAGAGTTAGGTGTAAAGTGGGCCCCAGTATGAATAAATGGAATCCTCCTCACAAAAGGCGTTCTTAATTTGGAAAATGCCGCCAGCCATCCGATCTCTCTGTCTGTTTCTTTATGTTCGTCCCACAATAGTCCAATCTGTGTTTGTTACGGCATATCCAAAGCCAAAATTATTATTTCTAAGTCGGCATAGTAGGAAGGGGGTGTTTGGCTAAAGAGTAAGATAATAAATCAATGACATGTTTGGATGAGTGTTTGAGAGGTTGATGATTACTTTTCTTTACCACAAAAATCTTTTTTTTAAATAGATATTTTATTATAAAATAAAAATATTTTTTAATAGATATAACTTTTTTTTTTGCAGCCAAAATATAGACAAAGTATAGTTTTTTCGTAAACTTAAATTTGTAGTTTCTAAAAAATATTCATTTAGGTAGATTTTTTAGATCAATTAATGAGTCTATTTTTTAGTCCCTTTTACTCTTATGTTTTACACATAATTCTCACAATATCTACAAACTCATATTTTCATTTATTATGTATTTAATTATTTACTTAATTTGAATATTTATTTTATATAGTAAAAATTAAAAATACTTTTTTTTATATTGTCAAATATATGAAACTCTTTTTAAAATAATAATCAAATAATTAACTGACTTTTTTAAAAAAATATTCTCATAAAAATTCAGTAAAAAAAGTTCTATTAATAAAAACTCTATTAATTTCGGCTCAACCAATCAGAAGAAAAAAGTGGCACAATTAATGTTGATCCAGCGGAGTTCGCTATGGCTTAATTAATTTGGTTAGGTTTTTTCATTTAATAAGGTGCTTTCTTGACTATTCCCAACTATAGAAGCGTTAACTTTTGACAATTTGGCCGGTGATACTGTTTGAGTGTTTGCTAACAGTGAACTACAATTTTGTCCCCGTATCCTGTTTTTTTTTTTTGTCCATTGTGCCTAGTAGCTACTTCTAGTATGAATGAAGAATCGTGTAATCTACCTTTTGTGATTGCAAACAAAGTTCAGGAAATGTCTGAGCTTGCATGGCTATATATTTAGGAATTGTGGCATGAGAAAGTTCATCTATGTTCACTGATTTATTGCTAGATTAAGCACATCTTACTCATTGCATAATGCTTTTCCTAGTGGACCATTTTCCTGTAGACTGTCTTAGTTTCATTTCCAAATCATCATCATCATACTTCGAATTCTTACAATAAAATAAGATCTAAAGAGACCGGATAATACGCAGCCTTACTCTTATAATATAAAGAGGCTGTTTCCAGTAGGTCCACATGTATATGTGACAAGATAGTAATGACAAAAAAATAAAAATTAAATAATAAATTAAAATAAAATAAATAGAAAAATTAATCTAATCAATTAATAAGTAAATAATAATAATAAAAAAATAAAAATAAAAATAATACTAATAATAAAAATAATAATGATAAATGGAATACATAATACAAAAGGATATGCAACGGACTT
>JANITW010000010.1:20665274-20677824 GCA_027564335.1 Erythroxylum williamsii | reverse complement strand
CGTCCGCAGGAGGAACGACTTTCTGGGCAATGTGCAGAGCCACATCAGTGTCCTTAATCGACACAGTCTTGTCAAGATTGATTGCGAACTCCCACTGTGTGCCACTAGAGGCTCGCTCTTTCTCTTTGCCCTTATTAGACTGAGGCGCTCGCTTTTCCCCCACTCCCCTCTCCTGCCGACTGGGCGACCGACCGACACTCTGAGTGGTCCTTTTTTTTTTAGTGGAGGCTCCACCTCTTCCTCCTTCGAATCCGCTCGGTTTGCACTCATCGGCAAGACCGACAATGACGCCGACGCGTCAGGACGGTCTTCAGTGGGCGGAGGGGCCACCAACACCATAGATCGGTCTAGCTCTATTGGCGGAACGACGCCCTCGCTGGCCTCTGCCTCCTTCCTCTACTTCTTCACCTTCGAAGAAGCTCTAGGTCCCTTGGCCTGCCTTTTGGATTTAGGGAGACCGGAGGACTCGGTGAAATCGTCAAGCCTGGCCATGGCTGCACAGTAGTAAAAATAGGTTAGAAATTGAAACCAATACTTACAAATACAGTAAATAGTTCAACCACGAGGAGTCAATCGGAGGGGGCAGTTTCTTCTCCTAGCCCGTTAATTCGGGGTGGGGGGTCGATTAGGAATAAATCAGCCGAGAACCCCCCGCGATATCCCAGGATGAGGCGATCGAAGTCATACCGACTGAGCCTCTTAATGCGATCGACTACCTTCCACTCCTCTCTAGTGAGAGACAAGGTCGACGCGTCATTCCATCGCGCGGCTAGAGGATATCTCCACGGCCGGACTCAAAGACAGATCCTGGAGGCCTCACAAAAAAGTACTTCGCCCTTCAAGAGGTGATTTTTGAAGCTGTTCTGGCCGAGGGATATCGGGCATCTCTATACTGCAGATGGGAGATCCTGGCCCCAGAGCTTGAACTCTGGTTCATTCTCAAAAAATGGCGTAGGATGCCAACCGAAGGGGGATAGCTGAACTGATGGCACAACAAAGCCAAACCATTAATGAATCTCCATCCATTCGGAGGAATTTGGCCCGGCCTCAGATGGTAGGCGACGCACACCTCGTCAATAATTGGGGCATATGGGAGCCTCATGCCACCGACCAAGAAGAAGCTGTCAGAAACAGTAAAATAACCTTCCAAGTTATTGTGGATCCGTTCGCCCTCGAAGGCCAGCCTAGGTCCCCAAGACATAGGGATGTTATTCCTAATAACCGATCGATTCAACTCCCCCACGGTCATTGTTGATTCATCTTTCGGCGGCTCCTCCATGACCAGCCCATCCTTCCGTTCATGCATCGAAACTTCTTCAATACCTCTCACCCCCGGCACTGCCACTACTTCTGCCACTACTTCAGGCAACCCTAGGGCTAGCCCCACTTCTAGGATTGGTTGACATGTTTACAAAGAGGAAACTTTAGGAAAAGTGAAGAAAAGGGACGTACCTAGCTGTTAATTGAGGTTGGGAATTTGAACGGCGGTTGAAAGAAAGCTCCGGAGACTGTAGGTAAGAAGATACAAACGAAAGCAAAATGAAAGCCGGAGAACAAAACAAGCGTGAAGAAAGTCTGAAAGCTGTCGATCCTGGGTATTTATAGAAGATCGGTCGAAAGTACGCCCCAACCAACGCTTGACAAATGGAGAAAATCTGAGCCAAACTCAGACACGTGGCAGAATCTGAGCTGAGGTGAATCAGGGTTATCAGAAATCACATCCGGAGCGGCGCAGCAGTTGAAAGGACGTACGTGACAGCTGTACAACGGTTACAAAGACGTTTCGTTTCAAATTCTGAAAATCTGTCAGAGGGCACGCGCCGTCAGTAATAATTAAACCGAATGCCTTCACGCGCTCGGCGTCGATGTTCATCCGATCTATCTTGGCACGAACTATCGAGCAATAAACATCAGCGCTAATCGATCGGGACGATCAACCGACCGATCTAAGCATGAGCTGTCATGTACTATACATTGATGTCTGACCGATCGGGCCTATCACGAGCTGCCCCATAGATGAGCTGCACGATCCTTATGTACTCCTTCGTCCCTTCCCCTTACTCAGACTCGAGGAGTAGGGGGCTTATGGTTGGGTCGGTCGTGCTAGGCCCAAACTCAATTAAAATGACTCACAGACCGATTGGTCCACTGCGCAAGGATCGACCTAATACCTATCGATTATGCTAGGCTCAGGCCCCAGTCCATGCATCCATGGCCCATTTGCAGGTGGAAGTCTCCCATGCATACGTAAAGACCTAAACCTAGCATCTATTCCATATATAAGATATAGCTTTGCCATGATACAGGTACGTGATCAGAACCCTAGCTTCTCTGTTCATTGCTGTCATACCCTCACAAAAAGACTAACTTGAGCGTCGGAGGGGCCTGCCGGATACCAACCCCCGGCGTGCCTTGTGTTGTTTTGCAGGAACTCTTGTTAGAGACAGTCAAACTCATGGATCCAAACGGTAACGTGCAACCTCGCCAGAATCAGGCTGAACCAATATGCAAGATAAGTACCGCTATATGTACAACTAATATAGAGTTGGTGGCAACAGTAGAGTCCTAATCCAATAAAATTTGTGAATAGGTGATAAAGTTGGTCAGAGAGTTCTAATCCAATAAAATACACAAGTAAAATCAAACAAATTAATCTTTTGAATTTTTTTATTGTTTTAAAAAGATAATTTCAAGTAATTAGTATCGTAAGAGGACTACAATATTATGATTTTTCTCCTTTTTGATTTGTTCTTATAATTTTATTTTTGAAAATTATTATTAAGTAAACCAAGGAGCAGAGTGTAAACTTCCTTACATTAGAGTTTAAAATTACTCATTAAATCAAATTTTCCTAGCTCAGTAACTGAGCTTCATATTATTATGAGTCACATTATAAGAAAGGATTATAGAATCTTAGAACTCATCCATTAAGTTTTAGACCAAGGAACAAGAGACTTTGGGTCAAAGAGAGTGGATTGAATTAAAAAGTAATTGAAATTTGAATTATTTTGTGGGGAAAAGAACATCAGCAAATAATAGAAGTCAATTGGTGGGTCAAGGGGAGTGCCACTTAGTGAGAAGTTAAAGAAAAATCTTAGAAAGAGAAAGACTCATGTAAATCCTAACCTTATGTTAATAAAAAGATTGTAAGAATATTTTAAAAAATTGATAACTTAAAAATTATTTAAACTAGAAGAAGTCATGTCTTTTATCAAACCTAATTTGATTTTAATATGATAGGAATTTTTTATACTTAATCTTGATTTATCATATTGTAGTGATGCCAAAATGTTATTGACCCAATACCAATTCAAAGATTGCGACGACAGTTATAGACCGTAAGAGCACTCAAAGCAACTCCATAAAGAAGAATGCTTCTTCTTCTTTATCAGCATTATATAATCAAACCCTTTTAAGATACGTTCTGTATACGTATAAACAACACTGCCACTACACTAAGAGTTCCAAAAACAAACGCTTAGAATATGCTCCAAATCAGTGGTAGACATCAGCAGTTAAAAGCATCAGTAGTGCTTCATCTTTTCTTCTTGTTCTGAGTTGGAACTGAAAAGTTTTACTTCATGATAGAATCGGTTGACCAGTTCCCAAAAAGGTTCTAATGGCTTGTGGAATTGATGGTTAGTGATACTTGAAACTCTGCGTTGCCATGTTCATCTTGCTTCACAACTTCAGCTTCCTTCAGCGGGCATTCCTCAGCTTCAATGCTCTTTCCCCAAAGGAGAATATACAGTCCAAGTATGACTAGGATTGACCCCAGAACACTGTTCACACAAAACAAAAGATGTTAGGGACGCATTTTACCGTCTCTTATACAGGACTGAATTTATGAAAGTACACAACCTTCCAAGGTATATTTGTTCATGCAGGAAAGAGTAGTCCAGCACTGCGGCAAATATCTGTGTCAATGGAGTGAATGCAGATGTGAACACCGGACCCTTTTGCTTTACACACCATGACATAACCACATAGGACAAGCCCGAACCCACCACGCCCTGTTGTCGTTGTTACATAAAATAGAAACATTTCAGGACTTCTGATTGATTCCAAAAGCTAAACCAAGGCCATGGGGACATTCATTTCATCAAGAACAAATCACATGTTAACAGAGTTGAGATTACATACAGTATAAGTGATGGTTAAAATCTCTAACTTGTCTTTCAGAATCCACATGCCAACGTCCCTTCTCATGATCAAAGTTACGAAGGCAGATTGAAATGCGCTGAAGAAAGTCAAAATTGCAGTACTAGAATATTGACAGGGATAGCTCTTGCCAATTTTGGCTTGCATTAGGAACCATGAAGCCCATGTAGTGCTGCCTGCCAATAAAAGCATAGAGCCAGCGATCCATCTCTGTGTCCCCTTCTCTACAGTCATAGTGTTGGGTCGTGAATGTGGATTGGTTATTGGGAATCCTTTGTAAAGGATCAGCAAGATAGCTCCACTCATGCATATAAGAGCACCTAACACTTTTGCTCTTCCAGTTTTGCTTTTCATGTTCACTGTTTCCTGGCTTAAAAAGTGGTATAGAAAATGATATATGTCTTCATCAATACGCTAAAACGAATATTTTGATGACGTGAAACAATAGTTTTTGACATATAATCTTACCCAACTGGCAGTGCTAATAAGAAGGTAATTACAGGAACCATGTTGAGGAATGCACATGAGAACGTAGCAGAGGTGTACTTGAGTCCCAGAAGGATGAGGTAATATGTAAGTGTTAACCTGGAAAACAAATTACTTCTCACAGGTTCTGACAGGACAGTACTGCAATTGTTCATTACTGAAATAACGTAATTCATCAACTGACCCTACTAAAGCACTGAAGAAAAGTTGGCATAAGATGCTAAGTGTGAGCTTGGGCCTGCTTTTCCTGCAAGAAATATCAAATGATTGGCCAAGTAAAGCTGAGAACTGCTTAAAGAAATATTAACCCGTCCAGAGTACTTCTAAACTATGGAGAGCTTAGAAATGAACGAAAATGAAGAAACTCGTAAGCTATTGGATCATAGGTCAGTAGTTGTTACCTTTCCCAGTAATAGGCTACTGGAGCCAAGAAAATGACAGCAATCGATTGTCGATATGTGATAAAAACCATATGGTTAAATCCTTCATCAAGAACTTTCTTGGTAAGCACGTTCAGAATCGAAAATCCAAAATTAACAGCTACCATAGCGAGAACAGGCCGCATTAGGTTATTGCCACCCATGTTGACTATACCAGATAGAGCGCAGTAGAGGTATTAGACTCTTGCTTGAACCACCTTGATTTGATTCTATATATAGACTAAACGCCCAGCAAATGGTAGAAAACCAAGATGAAATACCCATGATACATCATCACTTTATGCAATTAACTTACCATATTATATTATCAAATTTGTTCCTTCTGCTATCTTTTTCCGGCACTTTTTCAGGAGTTGCAGAATCAAATGCTAAGCTAGTGCTTGCATACCTCAGATATTCACCATGAGTTTTTTAGGTCTAAATTAGGGTAATGACCCTCCAAAAGTTAAAGTGACCTAATGCTTCTCAAACTTTCTCCTTCTGTTTCCATCCTCCAAAAATATATGAAGGAAGCAAGAAGCATCTTCTCAAAGTAGGAGGCAGATATGACTCGAGCATCTGTATAGCATCCAGTACTTCTTTAAACAACAGATTTGAACAATTTTGTTAATTTAGAAGTAATGTAAGAACAACATGTCAAATCTAAAGGAAAACAATTCTAAATAGGAAGCAATCAGATGCTAGTTACTGCAAACCCTGTAACCCGTCATTGAGGTTGGAGGAAGTTCTTTTTTTTCTACAGGTGTAAACTTTCTTTTGTGGGGAGCCTGCATGAGATTTTTAGCGGTCGAGGCGTGAAGACAATTGGGAAAGCCCTGGAAACATGTTGGCTCTTGGAAGCCTCTTTATTTGGGAGATCTTCATCATAAGTCTAGTGAGGAACATACTCGTAAGCCTTAACACTGTACCCCAACTCAAAAATAGATGGAGTTTATATATTACTCCAATACAAACTATTGAAAGTACCAAAAATACTCTTGAATAATAAGTCGAAGATTCAAGGCATATCTAACAAATCTTCACCTTGTATTGAGTCTTCTCCCATATCTAAAAATTACTTCTCAAGCTCTACCATTGCCTACCCCATCTTGGGACTATTTGAAACTATTAACATTCACCAAATCCAAGCAATGCCTGAATTTGCTGTTAGGAGCTAGTTGGTGAACATATCTGCTAGATTATGTTCAGCGCCAACTTTCTTCACCTTGATTCTCTTTTTTGAATGAATAAAGTGACATCTAACTTCAATGTGCTTGATCCGATCATGATGCACTTGATCTTTAGCTAAACATATAGCACTTAAATTGTCACAAAACACTGTAGCTTGGTCCTGATATAGCCCAAGATCATTGACTAAGCCGTTCAACCAGATGCCTTCTTTAGCTGCTTTTGTCAAAGCCATATATTCTACTTTTGTAGTAGATAAGGCAATCGAAGGTTGTATAGTAGCCTTCTAATTGACGATAAAACCATGAAATGTTAAAGCCAATCTTAGATCTTCTACCATCCAAATCTACAGCATAATCAGAATCTGAATAACCAACAAACAAACAATCTGAATCACCTCCATATGTGAGACCAACATCAGTTGTTCCTCTTAGATATCGGAATATGCACTTCACTTCTTACCAATGCTCTTTCGTAGGTTGACTCATATATTTACTCACAACACTAACCATGTGTGTAATATCGAGTCTAGTACATATCATAGCATACGTCAGACTTCCCACTACACTAGTGTATGGTACTCCAGTCATATACTCCAACTCTGCTTCTGATTATGGTGCAAAATCGATAGAGAGATGAATATTTGCCGCTGAAGAAGTATTTAAAGGCTTTGTTGTACTCATCCCAAATTTAGGTAAATTTTCTGAATGTAACTCTTTTGTGACAAAAAAACTTCTGTTGCTTTCAATCCTTATAAATCTCCATTCCCAAAATTTTCTGAGTTGTACCAAAATCTTTCATATCAAATTCTGCACCAACAAGTTGTTTTAGCTTCAAAATTTCTAACATGTTTTGAGCCACAATGAGCATATTATCTACATTCAATACCAAGTAAATGTTTGAACCATCACTGAGTTTGTTGTGATACACATAACAACTATATGGACTTATGTTGTAGTTATGATTTGTCATAAAATTATCAAAACTTTTATACAAGTGTCTTGGAGATTGTTTCAGCCTATATAGAGATTTTTGAAGCCAATAAACATGATCTTCCTGGCTGACTCATAAAAATTTCTTCTTCAAGCTCTCAATGCAAAAAAGTTGTTTTCACGTCAAGTTGCTCTAACTCCAAGTCCTGATATGCTAATACGGCAAGTAGCACTCGAATCGAAGTGTGTTTGACCATTGGAGAGAAATTTTCATTGTAATCAACTCCTTCTTTCTGACTATACCCTTTAACAACTAGATGTGCTTTGTATCTTATACCTTTAGTAACTGAAATTCCTGACTTTTTCTTAAAGACACATTTACAACTGATTGCTTTTCTTCTCTTGGGTAGCTTAACAAGCTCCCAAGTCTGATTCTTGTGAAGAGATTCTATTTCCTTACCCAGTAGCTTGCAATCCATTGAGTTGATTCTAAAACTATAATTGCTTCACGATACGCAGAGGGCTCTGGGAACTCCACTTCTTCTACCACTTGCAATGCATAAGCAACCATGTCTTCATATTTTTTAGAAGCCTTAATCTGCCTACAGGGACGATCAGTAGCAATGTCATATGGTCATTCTTGTTCTTGTTTAACCTCTGTTTCTTATTCAACATAGGAATGTTCTTTGATCCGTTTAGTAAGCAATGAATATGAATGGCTATTACTTGGAGTTGCTTCAAACTCCACTTACTTATCAACACCATCTGCTTTTTCAGAAACAATAGACTTAACAACTAGGTAAAGTATGGAATTTTCATAAAAAATTACATGTCTACTCATAACAACTCTACCAGATTCTGTAACCTTTTACTATAATGCCATAACCCATAAATATTCCCTTCTTTGACCTCGGCTCTAGCTTACCTTCATTAAAATGATAGTAAGCAGGATAATCAAAAACTTTCAAAATAGCATAATCGGTAAGTTTTTTGGACCATACCTTTAAAGGGGTTTTGCAATCTATAGCAGTTGCTAGAGAACGGTTCACCAGGTAACAAACAGTGTTAACAGCCTCAACTTAAAACTTTGTTGTTAATCCAGCGTTAAAGAGCATGCATCAAGCTCTCTCTAATAATGTTCTGTTCATCCTTTCTATTACTCCATTTTGTTGTGGAGTGTCTCTAATTATGCGATGTCTAGCAATGCCTTCATCCTTGCAGAAGTCATCAAATTCACCTGAAAAAAACTTTAAGTCATTATCTGTACAAAGACGTTTTATCTTTTCCTCAATTTCATTCTCTACTAGAATCTTCCATTGCTTGAAAGTTTTGAAAACCTCACTTTTATGTTTCATCATGAGCACCCAAGTCATCCTGGAGTAGTCATCGATTACAGATGAAAAATATCTCATTCCACCTAAAGATGAAATGCGAGAAAGACCCCAACAATCAGCATTAATGTAATCTAATTTTACCTTTATCCTATGCATAGCTAACTTGGCATTGTTTTCGGAAAACACGGTGCTCACATAATCCAAAATTAGATGTCGTCTATCCCCCAAGGAGGCCCCGTTTGTATAGAATAGTCACTCCTTTTTGCTCATGTGCCTCAGTCGCATATGTCATAACTTAGTCTGATTTGATTCTGATTGCTCTGAAGGAGAAGTTGTTGCAGCTGAACCTATCACTAGTGTTCCCTGCAAAATATACAAGGTACCATATTTGACTCCCTTTATTAATACCGATGCACCTTTGGTAATTCAAAGTACTGCACCTTCACAACTATACTTGAAACCTTTTGAGTCCAAAACTCCCAAAGAAAGCAAGTTCTTTTTTAGTTCTGGCACATGTTAAATATCATCTAAAGTTCTAATTAGACTGTCATGCAATATGATCTTGATTGAATCAATGCCTATTACCTTGCAATATGTGTGGTTTCCCATTAAGATGCTTCCACCAACCTTTTCCTCATAGGTTGCGAATCGATGTGGGCACATATGATGAGAGCACACTGAATCTAGAACCCGATTATTCTTTGAATCTGATCGATCAATCACTAAAAGAACCATATTTTATTCTGAAACAGAATGATCTTAAGCAACAGTAGCATGTTGAGTTTTTGCTTTATTCTTCTTTGGACATTCATTCTTCCAATGACCTGTTTCTTTGCAGTAATTACAGATATCTTGTGGATTTACAATCGAATATCGAGATTTGGACTCAGGCCTTCTTTTGCCTTTCCACTTTCCTATTCTCTTCTTAGGACGTCCTTGCGATTTTTCAGAATTTGCAGCCACCAATCCAACTGCAAAACTTTCTCCAATATTTCCAAATACCTTAAGCCTAAGCTCTAGGGTACGAACGCTGGAGTTGACTTCTTCTAAAGTGATAGTATCTTTTCCAACAACAAAAGAATTCCTAAAATTTCCATATGACGGAGGCAGAGAGACTAACAAAACTAGGGCAACATCTTCGTCGTCTATTTTAACATCCACGTTCTGAAGATGTACTAAAATAGAGTTTAATTCTTCCAAATGTTCTTTCATAGGCATACTTTCCTTCATACGAAGACCAAACAACGTTGCTTCAATAACAACTTGTTAGGTAAGGATTTCATCATTTATAGGCTTTCTAACATCGTCCATAGACCTACTGCAATAACTTCATTCGTTACTTCATAAATTATCTCATTCGCCAGACATAACAAAATGGTTGATTGCGTCTTCTCTTCTTGTTTAGCAAAAATGGACTCATCCATTGATTCTGGCTTCTTTTCTGGAAGCGGTATCCAATTCGATTGTTGCTTCAATAGAGCACGCATCTTGATGCGCCAAAGACTAAAGTTCTTCTTCCCAATAAATTTATCAATCATAATGCAGTGTGATGACATCTTTATGCTTGATTAATAGATTCAAACAAAACCAAAATCTCTGATACCAGTTGTTGGCTCTGAAGAACCCACTTATTCGGGAGATTTTCATCATGAGCCTAGTGAGGGAACATACTTGTAAGCTTTGACACTACACTCTAATTAAAAAAAAAACATATAGGGATTATATATTACTCCAATGCAAAATATTAAAAGTATTGAAAATATCTCTTAATAATAAGTCGAAGATTCAAGGCATATCTAACAAAACAGAATTGTTCCCCGCTGTTAAATCAGGAATAAAACAAAGTTAAACCAAAATAGTAACGCACAGTTCACAATGTTAGTGGTGAAGTCTTCATGCTTTTCATTGAGAGATGACAAGTCAGGTATTCTTTGGCAACAACATCTCAGATATTCTTAAAGCAACACTATCCCAATGCATTAGATACCGAACTTTCCATATTTAGCTTAATGGGAGATGATATGGGAACAATATCCCGATGACTAATGCGCCTGCGTGCTGCGGTGCAAACCTCCAAGGACTAGTGCTTTTTCGAAGGGGAATAGGTGTGACGGAGGCTGGGAAAGACCAGATGAAAAATAAGTAATAGTATAAAGAACATAAAACCTTCCGCAATTTGACTCATTTCAAAAAAATAGATAATCATCAATTTTAGTAGGTTTTTTGTCAGTTATTTTTTGGGCCTTTCCCTGCTAAAATTCTTTAAGTTCTATTCAAATTCTTATCAACTCCCAGCCACAAAAAATACATGGAACATTAGATCATTAGTAAATCTGATTGCGTGGAATGGGATCTAATCGTCTAAGATCGAAACATGATCAATTTGATATTTGTGTGCTGCAGATGGAAATCAGGGGTTTGTACTCCTGGAAAGCATACCTGATTGCTTTACAAGGTTATTGATGATGGATCTGGAAAATTCTCCACAATCATTCAGGAGTGGCAAAAACACCCGAGAGATGCCCTCAGATATACAGGATTCTTCAAGATTTTCCCTATTCTATGTTGTCAACTTCTGAAGCAATCAAAATCCCGCTCCTAAAATCTTAATGTGGCATCTGATTCAACAATTAATTCACGTTCTACAGTCCCATAGAGATATCCGTAACATTCCAACTATTGTGTTACCAACATGGTAAATGAAAAAGTCAAAAAACACCAGGCAACGACTAGGAAAGAACTAGCAAGAAGGTTGAACAAGATAGCGCCATAATTACAAGAAAAAAATCGAAACAGAATGCCATTAGTTCATCAAAGAATTAGTTTCATGTACGTACATAATATTTCACTCTCTTCTCTCAACACAAAAATTTTAAAAAAAATTAAGTACACAAATAGTAGTATTGGTTCAAAAGAGGCCGAAAAGTAAAGAAAAGCCGAGCAGGAAGAGCCAAACGATGTGAACCAACAAAAGAGTCTGACCGGGAAGAGAAGCGCTGCCACCATTCCCGACCTCACAAGCCCCCAATTTCGCAATTTGAGCGCCGTGACACATGGCATCGGGACAACCGCACCAATAGGTGATCCCATCGACGCCGCAGACTGGATCCACGCGGAAGCAAGTGACCGGGCAGGACGCAGGGGCCGCGATTGACGCGCACACGCCGCCGCTCTCCTTCTCGGTTACTTGCTCAATTATCATCGCGCCGTGGCGCTCCGATCGGACAACTGCCGGCAAGAAAAAAAGAGAAAACACGGCAATTAGGGTGCATAGCGAATGGGATACGGAGGATCTGGACATCAGATCTTTGTGAGGAAAGGGTTAGCCGTAACCCCAACCCTAAACCTTGTTTGTTGGTTTCTTGGAGAATTCAAAAGTTTCGCTTTCGTTGGGCGATGATCACAATAACAAGAAAAGAATCAGTAGGCAGAAAGGCTAGGAATGAATGAACGTTGTGGAAGAATCTACAGGTGTCAACCCTTTTTACTATTTCTTTTTCTTTTGCAGTCTTGAATTAATCAATTCTTTGCTACGAGGGGCCTGGATACATGGGCTATAGAAAAGCCCGTTTTTTTATTGAGGGCTTGGCCTGCAAACTTTAAATTTAATAACTATAATTTATATATATGACATAGGATTATACAATGTTTTAAAGTTCAGAACTAAGTTAAAGGCAATAATTTAAGATTTAAAAGATTCAATCAATATTAGACAGTCATAAGATTAGTTAAAAATTAAAAATTTTAAAATATAACTGAAATAAATTATTCTTATTTATTGAAGAATTTGAAGTTTAATTTCAAAAAATTATTAAATAAAAATTAATTAATTAATTTTAATTTATAAGAACTTATTAATTTATAAAAACTGATCAATTAATTAATAAATTGATCAATTTTTAATAACAAGAGTTATTAAAATAAATCAAATTAAAATATTAGACAGTTCAAGATTTTTACAATTAAATCAATCGAACCGATTAAATTTTTTAATTATTAGAATATAAGTGAAATTGTAGTTATTATTATT
>JANITW010000010.1:20602767-20613315 GCA_027564335.1 Erythroxylum williamsii | reverse complement strand
CAGAAACTACAATCCCCAAAATTCTTAATATCGGATACCAAAACTCATAACTTATAACATAAGTCTAAGATCTTGTTCTTCTATCAATCCCGCTTAAAAACAACATAAGCACAAATAGACGGATATCTTGACCTCCTTTCATCCAAACTCCTGCTCGTTACCTAGAGATGGGGATGAAAGGAGGGGGGTGAGCTTTACAGCCCGTGGATAACATGTTTATAACCAAACAATAAGCAAAAATATTTTCAAAACTCATTTTCAGTTTGTAAAATTTCATGGGAGGAAAATCATCAAATATTTATTTCTCAAAATTTCTCAAATTTTCAAAACATTCATGAATAATTCAAAACATGAATGCACCACAAATATAAACGAAAACACATTTATTAACAGAAACAAAACACTTAACACATCAGAAATGGTTTGGGTCGGTCCAGAAATAGAGCGTACTGCACATTCCTGCATAGCGGTCCTGTGCAGCCGTGAACAGAACGTACTACACCTTCCCGCATAGCGGTTCGGTGTAGCCGTGAACTTATAGGAGTCCTTTACGAAGCTCTAATGCCACTAGCGGGTAGGGAGGCGAAGCCTAGACAAGTGCACTTGACCCTCTTATGGGACTTAACCAAACCCATATAGCAAACATTTCACAAACAAAAATCAAACTACCCGAAGGCACATTTCAAAACTTGGTTTTCATACACATATCATATCCAACACTTTTCCCTTCATAATTTCAAAATTTCAAATAAATTCACATAGCAATTCTCAACCATTCATAAACACAAGGAATGCGAAAATCGTAGCAATTTATCAAAATCATAATTCAAACAATTTCCATTCACATTGCACATTCATCATCCAAAATTCACATGGCAATTTTACATTCATTCAAAAACAATGAAATCATTAATTGAAGACATTTCTCAAATTATTCAAAAATAATGCATTTTGCAAATTCCTCAATTTATCGAATCATTTGTAAAACAATGAATTTGAAAATATTTGTCTTCTTGATTTTTCGAAAACATATAATTGGCTTATAATTCAAATCATAAACACGATACCCACCTCATTTCTATACTTGAAACTTGTCCAAAGTATCTAATCTCCTTTCCTTTCCTTCATCCAAAATATTAAAATTTTCCTAATCAATAAACACTCAAATTAAACATCACATAAGGCATAATCACCAAAATTCAACTTAGAAACCATAAACACATACCATTCTTAAGCTAAATAAACCAAAAGCTTTTCAAAATTCAAAGATCAAAAATCTCCTCTGACCTTAATCTTCTCCAAATTCAAAATTTCTTGGCTCATATTGGAGCTCTCATTTTCTTCCATATTTTTCCCTCTTGAACAAACATCAAAAACTCTCTTAAAATTGTAGAAAAATTGAACCCTATCATCACTCTTCTTCTTTTCTTTTCTTCTCCACCGAAGCTTCACTCTTTCTTTCTTAACTTGGTTCTTTTCTTCTTAAGTTTCGTGCTTCTCCTTCTTAAAAACCAACCCATACGTGTAAATGGCCCATATGCCATTAATGAGTGAAAAAGACTACTTTACCCTTACCTATAAGCCTTATATCTTACAACCTTAAGTATTCTTCCAATTTTTCTCTTCATGCATTCTTAACATTTTAATTCAATTTAATCCAATCTACTTATGCCATATGATCTTACTTACATTAACATGTTAATTTTCCACATTAACATACTAATTAATTCCTCAAAAATCATAAAATAAATCAAAGTCTCATAACAATCATTAAATCATGCTTAGCTTAGGACATTTTTCAAATCATCAAATTGAAGGAATTTGCTAAAACTTCCTTCTAGAGAAATGTTCCTTATAGTCTCAATTTCATAATGACACCAAAATCATTTAATTTGGTGCACTACTCCAAAAGTTATACCCCAAATATTTTGGAATATTCTTAGGCTAAAACAATTTCCTGCGATTTACTTCCATCCAAAACTTGATAGTCTTAGAGACTAAATTGAAACTCGAGTCCTTCAGAACATTTGTAGCCATATTTCTCTAGTTTAATCCAAATCAAGAATCACCTCATTTGGATCACTAGAGCAAAAGTTATGGCTAAAATACTTTCAGTTCAATTTAGAAATTGAAAGTCTTAGGAGCTAAATTGAAATTCAATGTCTTCAGATAACTTGTATCCCCATATCTCTAGTTTATTCTGCAACAAGAATCAATTCAATCGGATCTCCACAGATCAAGAATTTCTCAAAAGACTGAACCATGTTCAGAAAATTATCCAACTCAATTTGATTTACTCCATCATCCTCAATTTAATCTCAAAAATCCACAATTTTCCATGGACAGATAGAGGGATGTCTTAGGAATCCAACACTTTGAAAATCAAGTCAATCGGATGTCGCACAAAAAAATTATAAGCAAAAGATTGAAAAGGGTCAGATTGGAAAAGAAAAGGAACCAAAATGGCAAAACGATGTCGCACAGAAGGAAAAGGAACAGAGCAAAACGGCGTCGCACAGGAGGAAAAGGAACGGAGTGAAACGGCGTCGCAATCCCGAGGTGCTCGCAGGGGTGAGGGCCTAACCTTGGCTAGGCGTTCGCCCTCTCGAAGGCGCTGCGAGTTTCTGATTTTTTTCTTCACAAAAATATATGTATAACTGATTTTTCTAAAATTCACAACTCTTGATAGATTGTCTAATTGGTTTCCGACGCTAGTTTTCCTAAGTTTGCGTTTCTCGGATGTTGAAATTTGCCCTCAAGTTTGATTGAACCGATTTGTTTTCTTTGACTTTCGCTCACTTTGACTTTCGCCTTATGTTTTCGCTTTTGATTTGGTTCCGCTTTATGATTTCCGAAATTGCACTCGCTTTTGATTCGTTTGGCGTTGTAATCCGTTCTTTTGTTTTGTCCACCTTTCGCTTATGCTTTTTGTTTTGCTTTCTATTTTTCGTTTTTTTTCCGGTTGGGGTCCGGTTCCAAAATCAGGTCCCAACACCTAACACTAATTGGTCAACTGAAATTGAACTCCTTTCTTCACTAGCTTAGTCAATGAGCTAGTTATCATCAAAAATCCTTTTACAAATCTCCAATGATACCTAGTAACTCCTAGAAAACTCTTTATCTTTGATGTATTTCTTTCAAACTCCCACTCTATAATTGCCTTTACCTTAGCAAGCTCAGGCATTATTCCCTCTCAGGACACCACAAATTTAAGGAAAACTACTCGCTCCATTTAGAACTAACACTTACTTAACTTGACATACAATTGTCTCTCCTTCATAATCTAAAGCACAATCCTCAAATATTGCTCATGTTCCTCTTTACTCATCGAATACACCAATATATCATTAATAAGCACTACCAAAAATAAATCCAAATACTCTTAAAAAGTCATATTCATTAATGCCATAAATGCAGCTAGTACATTAGTCAACCCGAAAGGCATCATAGGAACTTATAGTGGCTATACCGAGTACAAAAAACTATCTTAGGAATATTTAATTCAGCTATTATCAATTGTCAATATATCCATCTCAAGTCAATCTTAGAAAATGTGATAATTCCCATTAATTGATCTAAAAGATTATTTATCCTCGGTAATGGGGGCTTGTTATTCATTGTCAGCCTTTTTAACTACTAGTAATCTATGCAAAGTCTCATACTACTATACTTTTTCTTCACAAACAACTCTGGAACTTCCTAGGGTGATGTGCTTAATCTAATAAATCTCTTTTCTAAAAACTCCTCTAATTGATTTTTAGCTTATATAGCTTAACAATAGACATCTCGTAAGGTGCAATAGAAATTCGTGTAACTTCAGGTACGGTCTTAATGATGAAATTTATCTCCCATTGAGACAGTAATCTCAGTAAATCATCTAAGAATATCTCTGAAATTTTCTCACCACAGGAATATCCTCTAACACAGCACTCACCTCCCTTATATCTATAATATGAGCTACATATGCCTTATATCCATCTAGTATCAGCTGCCTAGCAGTCATGGTCATGATCACACACGCTGAAACCACTTTGCAATCCCTTATAAATATCACCTTCGATTTACCTGAAGACTCTATCATCACCACCTTCACTTAACAATCCATTATAGCCTGATGCTATGCCAACCAATCTATCCCAAAAATTACAACGAATTCCCTTAAATTCATCACTCTCAAGTTAGCTAATAGCTCTCCTCTACCAATCCTCACTAGCATCCCCCTCCTTACACTATTTACTACCACACAGTCTCTTACTGACAACTACACTCTTAGGTCATATGCTAATGGACTAACCTCCCAGGAACACTAGAGACAAACTCTAAAGAAATGTAAGAATGAGTAGATCGCGAGTCTACTAACACATAAGTCTTAATATCAAATAATGAAATCGTACCAAAAATGACATCATTGGTTGTGGGTGCCTCCTCTCTCGTTATATGGTATACCTTCACTTAAATCTGATCCTGTGTTGAGGATGTCCCACTAGTACATGTACCTACCATTGGTTAGTGTCCAACTCCTTTACCACCACTTTTACTACCAATTCTACCCGAACTTCTAAATAAACCAAAGGCACCACTCTAACCACGTACTATCTCCTCTACCCTCACTCTCGAACTCCTCCCTACTATCAGACAACTCCTCTGTAAATGCCCTTACTCTCCACAAATATAGCATGCCTGACTGACCTAATGCATCCCCAATATGATCCTTTGTGAACTCTCCCATAGGTAGCAGAACTTTGGAACCCTCAAACTTCTTTACTAAAAGGTCCTCTGAACCTCTGACTAACCCCTTTGTCTGATCCAACCGATGGTGCACTAATAGTGCTATATTGTCCTAAATCCCTGATAACCCCTCATTCTCTACTAAACCTGTAGAAACTACCACTCCTTCTTGACACAAAGGTGCAAAGCGAGCCTCATACTCTGCCACTGATATCTACACCATCTGAACTAAACTCATAAACTCCATCTTCTTTCAACCATGATATATCTATTGAGTGTATTTGTCTTTAAATTCTTTCTAAGGTTCCACCCAAGTCATCTCTCATGCCTCATAAAGATCTCTTCATTGACTTTTACTAAGTTAGTATGTTGCCTTGAAATAATAAAACATTTTATTATAACCTTCTTTCCAAAGTATACTCCAAATGGTCAAAACTAACTCAATTTGTTTTGGCATTGTGACACCCTACATATCACCCTAGGAGGATATGCAAAGTGCCACACACAAATATAGATAATATAGAACCGAAACCAAATCCAAAACATACGAAACATAACATACATAAAAAACCGAACCGAAACAAATCCAAGACATAACATATGGAACATTTCATACATGCATTTCAGAATCTCAAGCAAACTTACATTACAAATCATCACATGTGATTGTTTGATACATAACATATTAGTTATACTGTGCTTATCATAATACGTACCATAAATTTAAAAACATCAAACTATATTAAGGTTATTACAAATATTCAAAGAAAACCAAACTGTTTCATTTATCAAATACATCTCAAAGACAAACTAAAAAAAATACATTTAGACAAATAAAACTCAATCTTCTTTGGCTATTGCAGTTGACTCGTCCCATTCTTTATAATCCTTGCTCTGAACCTACACGGGACAAATCCACTGTACTAAGCATAGAGCTTAGTGAGTAATAACTAATCTATATATAAAGTGATAACTCATCATACTGAATCAAGTGACAACATAAGCATGCACTAATAAATTGTTTTAACAATAAATCAGACATAATGCATTTTAGAACAGATTTTATATTTAACAGAGTTAAATATCAAGAGAGTCTATAAACCCTTCAGAATCAGAACACAATTTTGTTTATGTCAGAATCAAACATATATCAGAATACAAAATCAGATGACTGCTAAGTCATTTACAAAAGCGGGTAATAGGACTTATATAGGAGAGACCGAAGTCTCGATACCGAAGTATCATAAGAGAGACCGAAGTCTCGACACCGAAGTGTCACAGGAGCAGTTGCAGACCCTTCTAGGCATATCTATTTTCCCACAACTAGGACTCAATAGTTTTAAAACAAAACAAAGCCATTTTATACATTTCATGTGCAAAGCAAGTAGTTAATTATATCCACATGCAAGTAGCACTTCTAATGATATAAACATGAGTCAAACGCCTCAAACAATCATTGTCTAAAATTCAGAACACAATCAGCATAAATCAAATTCAACAAGCAGAACAAAGTAAGTGTGACCATCTAAGATTACTCACAAAAGTTTCCTTATGGCTTATTGCCCTCGGTAATATCTGGAAGTGGTCGCTCTATGCGTTCCTCTATAACATTTAACACATATACAAATCACTATTGTGCATGATTAAGAATTTATTTATGTATACTGAATATATATAATGCATGTTCATGAACAATTCTCGAGTATATTTTCTTACTAAACTGATGTAAACATCAATTGCACTTCAAAAGTTCCAAAATTCATACATTCAATTATTATTCCAACTTTTACTGGGAGCATCTCATTTAGGTCAACTTTGCATAATCAATAAGATTAAGAAAATGATGTATTTATATAACACTCTCTTCTAGATAATCGTTCCTCTGTGTCTTAAGTTTCTAATGATACCAAGATCATACAATTTGGTTTATTATTCAATGATTTATGCTCAAAATACCACAGACTGTGTACATTTAAAATTTTGGCTAATGCATGATTATGCATTCAAGTTTTACAACCCATATCTCTCAATTCCAATATCCAAAAATTACAAATGTTATACCAATTTAAATCTAAGATAATAAGATACAATTTTGGTGAAGACAACTCAGTCTAATTGGGCCTACATCAATACATTTTATTCAATAACTGCAGGACATGATTTCTGTCCCTGGTAGTGCTACAGCCTCAACCAAGACTCAATTTCATGCCAATTTTGAAAGTCTTAGAGATAGAATTAAAATTCTACTTCTCAACAAAGTTATATAAATATGTCTCAAGTTTAATATGATTTAAGAATCAACTCATTTGGAAATCTACAGATAAAAATATAATCATAATACCGAAGCATGTTCACTATAATATCTCCAGTTTATAATATTCCAGTAAATACCCTCACTTTGAGTTAATCAATCTTTTTCTAATCAATTCAGATGACTCTAAATTTTTATGGAGAGAAAGATCAATGTCTTAGGAGTCTATTGGTTTAAGTTTCAAGTAATTTAGAGATCGGATGACAAATTTATAGCAAAAAGAGTTAGAACTATTCAATATCAGAAAGCTTGATTATGCATTACCACCTTCTATAGTATAATCACGATTTTTGAACTTTAATGCCCCAGATTTTCTTTGCAGAAGTGCTTCTCCATCTTCTTCCTCTCTTCTACTTAACCCCTCATCACAAACTTATACCTTTTCATTTACTCCTTCATTTTACTTCCATATCATCACAACTTATTCTCAACACAACTCAAATTCAAATTTATATTCAAACATTAAAAGAAATCGAAGCATGCAAGTGGAATCATTTTTAACTTTTTCTCTCTACTGTAAATTTCTATCTTATTCATTTGATGCTTTTCTTTTTACTATCCTCCATGTTTTCACTACATTTAACTCCTTTCTATACTAAGATCTCACCAAATCCTATAAACACTTTCTGCACAAACTCCATGCAATCGATAATACACTTCCACTGCTTAATAATATCAACTCATCTCTCTTATCACTGTCCCTAAATTTGCTTTATACATAACTCATGCATGTATTTATTCCCAACACTATCACATCATCATAATTATTTACAGAACTCATAAACTTAAAACTTCACTTACCTCGTTTTCAAAAAATCACCAGCAGTGAAGTTTCAATGATGAAGGTTCAGTAACTTTTGGTGAAGACCAAACAAATCCGAAAATGAAAACAACAAGGAGCTTCAATAACTTTGCCTTACACATCTCTTATCAGAGGTCAGTTTTTCAAAACGAGCTTTGGAAGGACTTCGATGCTTGGATTGTTTTTTGGACTCTAATACCTTTTCAATATCTACTTCAATATCTACAACAAATAGGTTAGTTTTTCTTTTCCTCTTTTGGTGAAAAAAAAATGGAAACTTTCTTTGTTGTAGTTGATTATAAAATGTTAGATCTCAAAGTAAGGGTTGATTGCAGTTTTTATTGTTTTGATATTAATATTAGTATTCAAAATGTAAGTTTCTTTGTGTTATTCTCCCTCTTTCTTGGCGCTCTCGCTCTCTTCCTTCTCTGCAGCCTCCTCTTTTCGGGTATGGTTCTTGATTAATCAATCTCTTCTGCTTTGGTGTCTTTTGGGTTATGTTGGGTTTTCTAAAATTTCTATTCTTTATGATTTTTTGTTTTTGAGATTAACTTCTTTGTTTGATTTAGTATTTAATGCTTTATAGGTTTTAGTATGTTGATCTCTTTGCATCTGATATTGTTGGGTTTATGTCAAGATTGAATTGTTATGCTTAATAATCTGATGGTTTTAGACGTTTTGTGTTTCTACATATTCATTTTTTCTAGGTTTTTGTGTTTTGTATGATTCAAAGTCGAGTTCTTTGATGCTTTATTACTCTCTTATCATCTGGATATTGGTACTTTTCTAAAGATAAAGAGATGTTATATTTCGTTATATTTTAGTTTTAAAATATTTTTTAAAAAAGTCGAGTTATATTTTATTTTTATTTATTTATATATTTATTGTAATTTTATTTACATAATGATTTAACGTGTTAGTTTTAATTATTTACTCTTTTATCCTGCATCACTCTTTTATCATCACATCTGCATGTGGAACTACCGGAAATGACCTCTCTATTATATAGAGGTAAAATTACGTACTATCAGACCTTACCAGACTTCGCTTTATTGCAGGACTTCGGACTGAGTGTGATGATGGTGATGACGTTGCCCCATTGCATGTTGACTATTTGTCATTCATGTAAAGGTGCTACATGACAAAACACCATTGGTCTATTTTTACTAATATCTTAGAATTTTCAAAAAAAATCCTAAAATTTTCAAAATTTCCAAAAATAATACCAATAGTCTCAGAATAAATTTTCCACAATTGGCGCATTTATAAATCTATTTTACCAAGAATATGTAAATAAATGCATGCATAATTTATTTGTAAGTGTCAAAATTCATATGCACATATCAGCAAATTCTAAATTATGCGAAGCATACAGTGCATTGAAATTTCTCAATATTCTAACCCCCAATGTGGGATGTTACAGACATCCCTCTGATCGAGCACATTCAAAGCATGAATCAAATTACTCTATTTTCTAGCTGACTATAGGTAGTAGTATCATCTCCTGAAACTTTCCTAAATAAGACAAAAACATATCATTAGTTTCTTTCACTTAATTTCTTTCACGTATCAATAATAATTAACCATATTTTATCCAAATTATTCCCCAATTATATCATTAATTACCAAAATCCTCATTAGTTTCAAAAATGATGTTCGTTAGTCACAAAAATTATCTATACAAGCACAACTATCAGAACTATCAGGTTCAAAAGTATATGCAATAAAATAAGTATACTCAATTTAATATGTTGTCCCCCTAAACTCCACTCTGTCAATCACATGCATTAAGGTTATCAACAATCTCTCTATTTTCTAAAAAAATATAGTGGCAAGGGTTGAGTTGCCAACTCAGTAAGGGTAAATACCTTTAAAATCAAACAACTCCATATAAATAAAAATTAGTCAAATGATTAACTTATATATATAATACTAAAATACACAACAATACTCAGCCTATCCAAACACTCGACGAACATCCAAAATTTTATCATTAGTAGTGATTAATACTAATATTACTTTATTACTATCATTTACATTTTACTATAATTAATTAATCAATTAATTATGTAATAATTAATCAGCTAATTAATAATATTACAATAAATTAATTAATGATTTAATAAATATGTTATAAAATAATATAGGTGTTAATTCCTCCGTGTATCAGTGAGTCACGCTTGTGACTTAATAGTTACAAGCGAGACTACTTAGTTATTTATTTATATATATATGCACATTAAATATTACTATATAATATTGATAATAATCAATAATGCAGTAATATATAAACTAAATATGTACTAATTAATCAATTAATTATATTTTAAACATCAATTAATTAATTATATATTAATTATAATTAATTATAATTGAATAAACATAATAATTAATTTATAAATAAAGTATATTTTAATAAATAAATTAATTTATTAAATACTAATTACTAGTAATTATATCAAAATCAATTAATTAACTATGATTTAAGTATATTTAAATTATAGAATGAAAAAATAGTCACTCTATACTTATTTAAGTAATCAATCTATTAATTATAATTTAATTAGTAAATTAATTATATATAAATTACACTTAATTAAAAATGACAAAAAATATATGGGCTAATTAGTGGGACATGAGTAACATATATACTAAATATTAATATGTACTGATTGATCAATTAATTATATTTTATTTAACACTTCAA
>JANITW010000010.1:20535018-20547511 GCA_027564335.1 Erythroxylum williamsii | reverse complement strand
TAAATATTAATATATTATTAATATTCATTGATAATAATTAATATTATATTAATAATTATTAATATTCATTGATAATAATTAATATTATATTAATAATTATTAATATTCATTAATTATAATTAATAATAATTAATAATTAATATTAATACGTCAGAATATTCAAAACCCGAAAACCACCAGTAAACAAGTGTAAATGTTACATTTGTGGTGCACTAGGGCATTTTGCAAGAAATTGCAAAAGACATAATGGAAATATAGCTCGAGTTGCCATAATTGATGGTATGGAGCTACCAGAAGATCTAGATGTTGTATCGGTTGATATGAATGAACCCGATAGTGAAAGCATCTACAGCATATCTGATAATGAGGAATCTAAAATTAGAGATCTTGAAGAAGATATCTCTGATATGATTCTAGCAGCCATAGAAGACTATGGTTGGCGAGAGAAAATTACTCTCCCAGAAAATCAAGAAAATTGTACCCATCAATGGGAAAACAACCAGAAAATTACAAATGCAAATTACGTGAAATGCGTATTTTGTAAAATTAGAACAGTAGAACGACTTCGAATACATTGCTATATATGTAAGTTCTACTTGCAGATTTAGCTTGAGGCCCAGCCCAGTTTAATCCCCAGCATCAAACCAACGGATAAAATGTTGCAAGAAATGACAACATATATCCAATGGTTAATAAATGAGAATCAACGACTTGATTCTTGTTTACAGAAATTTTTGCAAAAAGAATTTGATGAATTACCTAATCCTTTGGATAAAGGTAAACAAATTCTACAAGAAAATCCAGAAGATATACCATCTTCATCAACTGGTCTCACTATTCGTGAACCAACAGCATTTATAGCATCAGAGTGTCAGCGAAGTGTGGTGGAACCAAGACCAACCCCCAACTCAAGTATCTGACCACAGACATCAATGCAATTACACCATATCGAGCAAGCGATGGAGCTGCTGGATACGAATTGCATAGTATTGAAGATACTATTCTTCAATCACAGCAAAGAAAGCTCATTGAAAATGGGCTTAGAATAGAACTTCCATCAAATACGTATGGAAGAATAGCATCAAAATCCAGCCTGGCATTAAAGGAAATTGATGTCAAGGCAGGAGTTATTGATTCTGACTATCGAGGTAATATTAAGGTATTACTCAAAAATCATAGCGAATCACAGCATATTATAAGAAAAGGAGATCGTATTGCTCAACTAATTATTGAGGAAATACAACATCCTGAATTTATTCGGGATAATCTCACAGAAACAAAAAGAGCTGAAGGAGGATTTGGCTCAACAGAAGAAAGTATTTCTGTTGCAATGGAAGAAGAAATGATAAATGCAGCTCTCCCAAGAGAACTCATTTATACACTCTATGTATCCATTCGTATACAAGAAATACCATAATTTCAAGTAAGAGGAATCTTGGATACAGGAGCATCAAAATGTTGTATAGATCCAACAGGATTACCTCCACAGGCATTTGAAAATTCCAAATGGCCTACAGAAATTCGAGGAATACAACAAACTGTAACATCCTCACAGAAATTAAGAGACGGATATTGGATATTAGGTGGAAATCAATTTCGAATTCCATTCACCTATTGTTTCAAAATGAATTTGGACAACATCCAACTTTTAATAGGATGCAACTTCATTAGGTCACAACAAGGTGGAATTTGTATAGAAGGGTCACAAGTTACCTTCTATAAGAATACAACTGCCATATCCGTAGGAAAGGAAATAGCACACTGTGCTATACCAGAATTAGAATTGGAAGAAGAAGAGTACATTCAGTTAGCATTATCTAGTGTAACACAGAAAAATTCAACAGTTCTGCAAGGAATTGAGCAGATACTGAAGAGATTAGAAACCTTAGAATATATTGGGGAAAATCCACAGAAATATTGGGCAAAAAATAAAGTCTTGTGTAAATTGGATATCATTAATCCAGATATCACAATACAAGATAAGCCCTTAAAGCATATCACACCTGCAATGACAGCTCAGTTTGCTAAACATGTTGATGCATTACTTAAAATAAAAGTAATACGTCCATCAACTAGTAGACACAGAACGATGGCTTAATTGTTAAATCAGGAACCAGCATAGACCCTAATACTGGTAAAGCAATACATGGAAAGGAGCGTATGGTATATGACTACCGTAAGCTCAACAATAATACTCACAAAGACCAGTATTCTCTACCTGGTGTAAATACTATTCTGAAAAGAATAGGACAAAGTAAAATCTATTCTAAGTTTGATCTTAGAAGTGGATTTCATCAGGTAGCCATGGAAGAAAAATCCATACCATGGACAGTATTTATAGTCCCACAAGGATTATTCGAATGGCTTGTCATGCCATTTGGATTAAAGAATACACCTGCAATTTTTCAGCGTAAGATGGATAATTGTTTTAAAGGTACAGAAGAATTTATAGCGGTATACATGGATGATATCCTTGTATTTTCTGAAACACCGCAACAGCATATTCATCATTTACAAATATTCTTTAATATTTGTGAACAGAATGGACTTATATTATCAAAAAATAAAATGATAATAGGAGTCACAGAAATTGAATTCCTAGGAGCAATCATAGGAAACAGAAAAGTTAAATTATAGGAACACATTGTTAAGAAATTAACAGATTTTCCTGAACAGGAATTAAAAGAAAAGAAAGGTTTAAGATCTTGGTTAGGGATATTAAATTATGCTCGAAATTATATCCCACACCTTGGAAAGATGCTTGGACCTCTGTACAATAAGACCGCACCAAATTCGGATAAGAAATTGACGAATATGGAGTGGGACTTAATCAGAAAAATTAAGAGTTTAGTTCAAAAACTCCCAGCACTAGAATTACCACCCTTGAGATCATAGATTATTATGGAATCAGGCGGATGTATTGATGGATGGGGAGGCGTGGCAAAATGGAGACCATTTAAAGGATCTTCATTAATAGAAGAAAAAGTTTTTGCCTATGCAAGTGGCAAATTTGATTCTCCTAAATCAACCATTGATGCGGAGATCACAGCATGCATCAGTACTCTAAATAGTTTCAAGATACACTATTTAGATCAGAAAGAAATAATCTTACGAACAGATTGTCAAGATATAATCCAGTTTTATAATAAGCAAGCTGCAGACAAACCGTCCCGTGTAAGATGGCTTACTTTTACCGACTTCCTCACTGGAACCGGTATAAAAGTAATCTTTGAGCATATAGACGGGAAGAAAAACATTCTAGCTGATAAACTCTCTAGAATTGTCTCTCTCCTCGCACTAGAAAAATGGCATCCAGAGGAAAAGCACCAGCAACTTCTGATGAAGTTACCAGCCGTGCTACAAGAAATCCAAGAGACGCACTTGAATACAGAAAAAATTTCCAACCCTCTGCAAAAGATTCTGGAGAAGGTTCTGGAAAATTTGTTTCATTAACAGATCTCATGGAAAGGCATGTCCGAGAACTTGAACGCCGACAGAAGAGAAAAGGGGATGAAATAATTCCCTCAGAACAGAAAAGGACGTGTAGATTCGGAAAGACTGAACTGCCGATCCTTGACAGAGACGACCCATCCGGATTCCGGCCACTCACCGGACTTCCTGTAGATGAACAGCAAAAGTGTTTGCTTGATGCTATCTGGAAGGCATCAACCTGCACATAGAAGCTTAACGTGTGTTGCGCGTTACAGCACTACTTTTACAAGATCATGGAACCACCTCTGGGAAAAATTATTCCTATTATGGATTAATCAAAGAAAATGGTGAAAATTTTATATTTTCAAAATATTCTTCTTTGATGCAGGAAAAGGGTAACGGACGAAAATGTTTTTGGAAGGGATTTTATTCCTTTAATGAAGCATTTAATTATATATGGGAATATGCAGAGCGACATTCCAGTGTCTTCATAGAAGAAGAACTAAGAGATGGACCACTAATCGAAGTCCTACAACAGGAGATATCTGAATTAAATGACCAGATCTCAGAAATGGCCAGTGAAATTGAGGACTTAGTTCTTCAATTAGAAGCCAAACAGGAAGAATTTCGAGAGGCAAGTATGGAGCCTGAGCCAGAATCATCAGCCAGCTCCGTAGCTTCTAGAAATCCGCATCACCAAAAATAATTGGTGATAAAAGAAAAGGATGACGAACGCAGTGACATCATCATCCACCAGAAGGGACGCATCAGTTGCATCCACCAGAATTATGAGTGGTAACCCACCAACAGCATTATGTTAAATATGATCCACCATCATGGGCTCAAGATCCAACAGCAGAAATAGTCGTAATGGGATGGGATGAAAATCCACCGTCACCTTATGACCCAGAACTGGATGAAATGCCATATTATTTAAAGGAATATGGTATTAAAGAAGAACAATGGGAGCGGGAAGAAGATCTCGTCGGAGAAACAGAAAAAAGAACATTCCAGCAATGGAGGATGACATATCCTCAGGAATATGAAACTCTAATTGGGATGGCAGATGACATACAAAATGTGTTATCTCAAGTTAGAAGAATCATTACTCTTGAAGATCCCTCCCCAGGAATAACTGCTGAGCAAGAAAGAGCATATGCGGATCTAGAAAGAATTACTTGTTCAAACATAAAGGATGTATTTTCCTTTATGAATGAATATAAGTATTTAGCCGCAAGAACAGGGAGAATGTTCATCTCCTCGGAACTTTCAGAAAAGTTCTTCAGAAAATTACCTCCATTATATGGAAAAGAAATAGAACAAGCATTCCAGCAAAAACATCCTGGTAATATCATTAGAGTATTACCCAGAATACATTTTACATACCAATATCTTTCAGAAGTATGTAAAAAGGCTGCAATGCAAAGAGGTCTTAAGGATCTCAGTTTCTGTAAGGAAATCTCTATTCCTGGAGATTACCCCAGAACAAAGAAATTTGGAGTGAGAAAGGCAACTACCTATAAAGGAAAGCCACATCAAACTCACGTCAGAATATTTAAAACTCGAAAACCACCAGTGAATAAATGTAAATGTTATATTTGTGGTGAAATCGGGCATTTTCCAAGAAATTGCAAAAGACAGAATGGTAATATAGCTCGTGTTGCTATCATTGATGGCATGGAGCTTCCAGAAGATCTAGATGTTGTATCGGTTGATATGAATGAACCCAATAGTGAAAGCATCTACAGCATATCAGACAATTAGGAAACAAAAATCAGAGATCTTGAAGAAGATATCTCTGATATGATCTTAGCAGCCATAGATGATTATGGTTGGCGAGAGAAAATTATTCTCCCAGAAAATCAGAATAATTGTACCCATCAATGGGAATACAACCAGAAAATTGAAAACGCAATATACATCAAGTGTATATTTTGCAAAAACAGAACAAATGAGAGAATGCGAATACATTGCCATGTATGTAAACTTACATCATGTGCATTATGTTCAGAATTCTATCTCAATATCAAGCTTGAAATCCAACCAAGTTTGATACCCAGCATAAAACCAACGGATAATATGCTTGAAGAAATGACAACATATATCCAATGGTTAATAAATGAGAATCAACGACTTGATTCTTGCTTACAGAAATTTTTACAAAAAGAATTTGATGAATTACCTAATCCTATAGATAAAGGTAAACAAATACAGCATCAATTTGAAGATATTCCATCTTCATCTAAGCATCAAAGTATCATAATCAATGAACCTACAGCATAAATAGCATCAGAGTGTCAGCGAAGTGTGGTGGAACCAAGACCTACCCCACAACTTAAATATCTGACCACAGATATTAATGCAATAACACCATATCGAGCTAGTGATGGAGCTGCTGGATATGAATTGCATAGTATTGAGGATACAATCCTTCAATCACAAGAAAGAAAGCTCATTGAAACTGGGCTCAGGATAGAACTTCCATTAAATACATATGGAAGAATAGCATCAAAATCTAGTCTGGCATTAAAAGGAATTGATGTCAAGGCCGGAGTTATTGATTCAGACTATCGAGGTAATATTAAGGTGTTACTTAAAAATGATAGTGAATCACAGCATATTATCAGAATAGGAGATCGTATTGCTCAATTAAAAATTGAAGTAATACAACATCCTGAATTTATTCGGGATAATCTCACAGAAACAAAAAGAGCTGAAGGAGGATTTGGCTCAACAGAAGAAAGTATTTCTGTTGCAATGGAAGAAGAAATGATAAATGCAGCTCTCCCAAGAGAACTCATTTATACACTCTATGTATCCATTCGTATACAAGAAATACCATAATTTCAAGTAAGAGGAATCTTGGATACAGGAGCATCAAAATGTTGTATAGATCCAACAGGATTACCTCCACAGGCATTTGAAAATTCCAAATGGCCTACAGAAATTCGAGGAATACAACAAACTGTAACATCCTCACAGAAATTAAGAGACGGATATTGGATATTAGGTGGAAATCAATTTCGAATTCCATTCACCTATTGTTTCAAAATGAATTTGGACAACATCCAACTTTTAATAGGATGCAACTTCATTAGGTCACAACAAGGTGGAATTTGTATAGAAGGGTCACAAGTTACCTTCTATAAGAATACAACTGCCATATCCGTAGGAAAGGAAATAGCACACTGTGCTATACCAGAATTAGAATTGGAAGAAGAAGAGTACATTCAGTTAGCATTATCTAGTGTAACACAGAAAAATTCAACAGTTCTGCAAGGAATTGAGCAGATACTGAAGAGATTAGAAACCTTAGAATATATTGGGGAAAATCCACAGAAATATTGGGCAAAAAATAAAGTCTTGTGTAAATTGGATATCATTAATCCAGATATCACAATACAAGATAAGCCCTTAAAGCATATCACACCTGCAATGACAGCTCAGTTTGCTAAACATGTTGATGCATTACTTAAAATAAAAGTAATACGTCCATCAACTAGTAGACACAGAACGATGGCTTAATTGTTAAATCAGGAACCAGCATAGACCCTAATACTGGTAAAGCAATACATGGAAAGGAGCGTATGGTATATGACTACCGTAAGCTCAACAATAATACTCACAAAGACCAGTATTCTCTACCTGGTGTAAATACTATTCTGAAAAGAATAGGACAAAGTAAAATCTATTCTAAGTTTGATCTTAGAAGTGGATTTCATCAGGTAGCCATGGAAGAAAAATCCATACCATGGACAGTATTTATAGTCCCACAAGGATTATTCGAATGGCTTGTCATGCCATTTGGATTAAAGAATACACCTGCAATTTTTCAGCGTAAGATGGATAATTGTTTTAAAGGTACAGAAGAATTTATAGCGGTATACATGGATGATATCCTTGTATTTTCTGAAACACCGCAACAGCATATTCATCATTTACAAATATTCTTTAATATTTGTGAACAGAATGGACTTATATTATCAAAAAATAAAATGATAATAGGAGTCACAGAAATTGAATTCCTAGGAGCAATCATAGGAAACAGAAAAGTTAAATTATAGGAACACATTGTTAAGAAATTAACAGATTTTCCTGAACAGGAATTAAAAGAAAAGAAAGGTTTAAGATCTTGGTTAGGGATATTAAATTATGCTCGAAATTATATCCCACACCTTGGAAAGATGCTTGGACCTCTGTACAATAAGACCGCACCAAATTCGGATAAGAAATTGACGAATATGGAGTGGGACTTAATCAGAAAAATTAAGAGTTTAGTTCAAAAACTCCCAGCACTAGAATTACCACCCTTGAGATCATAGATTATTATGGAATCAGGCGGATGTATTGATGGATGGGGAGGCGTGGCAAAATGGAGACCATTTAAAGGATCTTCATTAATAGAAGAAAAAGTTTTTGCCTATGCAAGTGGCAAATTTGATTCTCCTAAATCAACCATTGATGCGGAGATCACAGCATGCATCAGTACTCTAAATAGTTTCAAGATACACTATTTAGATCAGAAAGAAATAATCTTACGAACAGATTGTCAAGATATAATCCAGTTTTATAATAAGCAAGCTGCAGACAAACCGTCCCGTGTAAGATGGCTTACTTTTACCGACTTCCTCACTGGAACCGGTATAAAAGTAATCTTTGAGCATATAGACGGGAAGAAAAACATTCTAGCTGATAAACTCTCTAGAATTGTCTCTCTCCTCGCACTAGAAAAATGGCATCCAGAGGAAAAGCACCAGCAACTTCTGATGAAGTTACCAGCCGTGCTACAAGAAATCCAAGAGACGCACTTGAATACAGAAAAAATTTCCAACCCTCTGCAAAAGATTCTGGAGAAGGTTCTGGAAAATTTGTTTCATTAACAGATCTCATGGAAAGGCATGTCCGAGAACTTGAACGCCGACAGAAGAGAAAAGGGGATGAAATAATTCCCTCAGAACAGAAAAGGACGTGTAGATTCGGAAAGACTGAACTGCCGATCCTTGACAGAGACGACCCATCCGGATTCCGGCCACTCACCGGACTTCCTGTAGATGAACAGCAAAAGTGTTTGCTTGATGCTATCTGGAAGGCATCAACCTGCACATAGAAGCTTAACGTGTGTTGCGCGTTACAGCACTACTTTTACAAGATCATGGAACCACCTCTGGGAAAAATTATTCCTATTATGGATTAATCAAAGAAAATGGTGAAAATTTTATATTTTCAAAATATTCTTCTTTGATGCAGGAAAAGGGTAACGGACGAAAATGTTTTTGGAAGGGATTTTATTCCTTTAATGAAGCATTTAATTATATATGGGAATATGCAGAGCGACATTCCAGTGTCTTCATAGAAGAAGAACTAAGAGATGGACCACTAATCGAAGTCCTACAACAGGAGATATCTGAATTAAATGACCAGATCTCAGAAATGGCCAGTGAAATTGAGGACTTAGTTCTTCAATTAGAAGCCAAACAGGAAGAATTTCGAGAGGCAAGTATGGAGCCTGAGCCAGAATCATCAGCCAGCTCCGTAGCTTCTAGAAATCCGCATCACCAAAAATAATTGGTGATAAAAGAAAAGGATGACGAACGCAGTGACATCATCATCCACCAGAAGGGACGCATCAGTTGCATCCACCAGAATTATGAGTGGTAACCCACCAACAGCATTATTACTACGCGTGGAATAAAGCAGATGGCTGACAGCATCTTTAGCTTTATTTGTTTTTACGTTTGTATGTTAGTGATAGGTAAAACGCGTGTAATAATAGCGTTAGGTAGGAAACAAAACGATAAGGAATCTTGAAATATCATGACAATGGGGCCCAATGCGCACCCGGTGATAATCAATCTCTTCCTTATTCTTTTGTTATATAAAGGGTTGCTGAAAGAGTATTCTACAGAATACAACACCTCAGAAAACTCTTTATCTCTCTATCTGTAAAACTTCCGCAAGCAATAAAAATCCTTGTTCTAGTAACTATTGTCTATACTCCCCAGTTTCTATAAACTATTAGACACCCAATCAACGATCCAAAAATAGAACATTCATATGTTCTGAAAAAGGAAAAGGAAAGGGCATCCTTAGCTGGTATCAGAGCTAAGTAATTAAGTTACTAGCTAAACAACATAAGAGCATTTTAATGCACAGAAACTAAAGCAAGTAAATTGCTTGTTATTAGCATTGGGAAAGTGTTGAATAAATTGGTTCATCCCAGCACAGACTTCTTCAAAGTATCCTGTTGATCCTAGATATTAGGACCCGGTTGTATTATAATCGATCATTGCAAAAGGGGGAATCACCAGAGGCAGGAGGCACAGAGTGAATGCCATGAGCAAAATAGGTTATGAATACATCCCAATCCGAAGTATTCCAGGAAGCAATTAATAGGTATTTTGCAGATAGGCCTAATTTAGATTATCTTAATCTTGAATTAGGAAATAAAACTGAAATATCTTTTAAGGGAAAGAAGTTTTATTGTTATGAACCAGGATATTCACATGAGTACCATACTAGTAATAAGCAATTGAATTTTGTCTGTGATTTAGCTCTTATTGATTCTCAAAATAGTTTAACAACTTTCGATCGTGTTAATTTACAATCTAAAGTTTGTTTAAAGTATTTTTATAAAATTGAAGCATCTGTTGATGAAATACGAGGTTCAATTGAAAAATTGAACAGAATTATTAAAGGAAAAAGTCCTGATCACTCCGGTGATACAGAAAATATTGAAAGAAGAATTCGTGATTTACCAACACGAATAGAAGTTGAAAAATTAATTCAATCGGTTTTTGAAAAACCAAAAGAGATTGAATCAGAAGCAATCAAGTTGACAAAACAACTTGAACAGAAATTAAATCGGGTAGAAGAATTAGTTCTGAAACTCGAAAAGCATCTGCTTTAAATGTCCTAGATTAATACGAGTAAAGACCCGTATTACATTGAGGCATTGGAAGCAACAGAAGGAGTGAGTAAACCAGCAAAAGGGTTTATTCAAACAGAAGAAGCCTGTAATATTGCACGAATCAGCCCAGAATTAATTCGACAAAACAATACAATTATTGAATTGTTGATCAGAATAGCTACAAAACAAGACGTAATCGATACTCGATTACAAAGAATTGAACAAAATAAAGAAAGTTCTTCTATAGAAACATTACAAAAGGAAATAGACGGTATCCAGAAGGGTATTGAGAAAATAAAAATAGGAGAACCAGTCCCTCCAAAGACTACTAGGAAAGTTTACCATTTCGTAGATCCACAAAGAATTTACGACGAGGTAAAAAGAAAGCAGTCATGAGTACAAGGACAATTACTCAAACAGGTATGATATTGAAAACTGCTAGTGACCATCTCGTCAATCAACTTATAGGCTAGATCTGGTGTTTTCTTCATTAAACTACCTCCTGCTGCAGCGTCGATGGTACTCCTGGTCGATGGATTCATTTCTGTATAAAAGTATTGACTTGTTGTCATGTAGAGAACCCATGACTAGGACACTGTGCTAACATGTCCCGAAATTGGTCCCACACTTCATATAAACTTTCATTTTCATATTGAATGAAGGAAGTGATCTCATTCTTCATTTTTGCAACCTTGACAGGAGGAAAAGTTTTTGCTAAAAATAATCTCATCATCTCATCCCATGTAGTAATTGATCCCGACTGTAAACTTGTCAACCATGCTCTGGCCTTATCCCTTCAAGAAAATGGGAATAACCTTAATCTCACCGCATCTTCCGATACTCCATTCTGCTTGAGCAAATCACAAATATCCAAAAAAATCTCCAAATGGATGTTCGGATCCTCCAAAGGCAATCATCCAAATTGAGATGCTCTCACCATGGATGTAATGCTGTGAGGAATCTCAAAACTCGCAGCTGTGATTGTCAGACTTATTGTAACATCTCATCACCAATGGGGAAGTTAGAATAGTAGTTTTGAGGGGTCAATGAGTGTTTAGAAATGCCTTTACATGTTCATGCATAATTTAACATCCGCATACATGTGAATAGCGAATTTTGCATATGAAAAATGACTGTACATGCATTCATGAGATTTTCCGGTATAAGTGTTAAGAAATGTGATGGTGAATAAATGTGATTTGTGTGTATGAAAAATTGAGTTGGAGAGGGTCATTGTGGTTTTCAAAATTTTTGGAGAATTTTAGAAATTATTTTTCTGAAATTTTGGGGTGATTTCTTGTAACATCTCACCCTTAACGGGAAGGGTAGAATAGTAATTTGGCATAGGATGAGAGTGATTGGGCTTCATTAGGACTATTCATGCATACTGGTATTGGTACGCAGTAAATGTTGTGCACATGAAATAACTGTACATGCATACATGACATTCTCGGTTTTTGTGCCTAATGTAGTTTTACTGTGATTAATATGATTCTTCTATTTGAAAAATTATTCGGATTGCGCCATTGCTAATCATGTTTATGATGTTTAATGAATGGAAATAAATTATGGGAGTTGTGTATGTGGTTGCTGCCAATTATGCTCAATTATAAAAGAAATTGTTGTCATGATTTTGTGGCTGAATTAGTGTAAATGGATCTTTAGTGATGTGTTATTGGTAGTAGAAGTGATAGGAGTTAAGTTGAAGATGAAAGCTGGAAAATGGTTATTGAACCTATTGTAATATTTTGATCATAACTCATTGTGTAGGTAAGCAAATGAGTTGTGGTTTGTTCCCAATTAAACTTGAGCTTGTTGGCTACAATTTTGTGTGAAATAGGTGTTGTTAAATTGTAACTCTAAAAGGTCGAATTTTAGCATGGAAAGTTACTGCTGATGGCTGGAATGCACAGTAACCGAACCACATAACCTAGAGTTTTGCTGATTTGTCTAAATTAATTTAGAAGGAATTAGGGAAAATGGTCTTCATGAAAGTTGAAGCATGTTAAGTTAGCTTTCCATTCCCACTGATTTTGCTATTTTTAGATCTGTATATTGGGAGATATGACCTGTTTACTATTGACTGGTTTTGAGCATTTTGATGAAACCTAGCCTAAGTGTAGATTTTGTGAGCATTCGGATTGGAAGCAATTT
>JANITW010000010.1:20334770-20349455 GCA_027564335.1 Erythroxylum williamsii | reverse complement strand
AGAGAACTGAGGGGAGTGGCACCAAGACAGCCATCACAGCATTGTTGAAATTTCTACCCATCTTTGACGACGGTGGTTTGCGTTCTTTAATGTGCTCATATGAACATTGGAAGCCTTGGTTATATAGGCCCTTGTAACTGTTATATGTCTCAAAGAGATTTAAGGTCCTCATTTTTTATATTTTTTTATAAAGGGAAGACAATTTTTACAAATTACATGTGACCACGAGGGTGACAAACCCCTGATTTATCTTTTAAGAGGATAGGTATGTAGCCCCTTGGTGGGAGCTCAAACATAGTGACTCCTAATTCGAACTGGTTTGCAAAATTTGCAAGTCAATTTGCACACTAATTATTTTCCTTATATATGTGCCGAATAACAACTCAGTTATAGGTGAACAGTTCATCAATGCTCACCACTAAAGGGTTAAGAGACGTAGCTAGATCTTCTTGTTGGAGAAGACAGCATATTGGTCACTTTGCTCGAATTCACTTCTAATTCTATATGGCGGTATCCCAAGTTCCAAGCCAGGTTAAAGCTTGAGAGCACTCCCCAAAGCTCAACAGTTGTCGTGGAACACCAACCAATGTTCTGAGCGAATCATCCCAACCAAGCGCCCGAACTGTCTCGAAGTAAGCTACCTGCTGTGGCCGAAAGGCTTAAGCTTTTGCTAGCTCCGTCCGTATTTAATTTCACCCAACCCTGAGGAGGTTTACTCCAACAGATGAGCTGATCTCGTCTAGTACAATTACCCAGTCAAGTTCGTTGTTGCCAATCTTTTGCCGGTAGAATGTGATGGACAAATTCTATAACCTGATGGTCTGGCAAAATCGGCTAGGAAAAAGGCTCATCGAAGAGTACCCTATTATGCTAGGACCAGATAAACCAGCATATTGTGTCAAAGATAATTGTCTAGTTGAAACCCCCTACCAATCGGTGTGTGTGAAGATTCATTATGAGTCACTCTTTGTTGTTCATCGAAAAAATCTCTGTCGAGATTACCTGAGTGGGGAACCTATTCTATAAGTTGCGTGCTTTGGGGCAGTCCCGTACTACATAAAGAGAGGATTCTTCAAGGTGGCAGTGGTAGCAAGTAGCATCCGAAGTGAATTTTCTGTACACCCTTTGTTGATTCGTGAGGAGTTTATCATGCAAGAGGAGCCAAAGAAATGCTTGGATTCGTTGCGGGCCCTGCTACTGCCATATAGAACTCTAGGCTGCGTTGATTGAAACTTCTTTATGGTTCAATATCATGGAGTAAGTTGACGTTGTCGTGAATTGTTCGTTATCCGTTAGACCCCTAATAAGCTTATTTGGCCCTAAATAGTGCTTTGGCGGAAGGATACTTACTATAGCCATGCAGATCGAAGATGGAAGCAAGTGTTGAAAGGCTTCTCAATACCAGTTACCAGTTGTGTTTGTAAATTGACGAACCCGGTGTTCAATAATGTCTGGTGAAATTGGGGCTGCTGCATGAGAGATAAGAGGTCCTCAATCTTCAACCCACGGATCGAGCTAGAATCTCGTTCTGGAGCCATCACAGATCATTCATTTCATACCTTGCAGAACATGATGCTAAGTTGCTTTAATACTCCTCCAGATCATCAATCCTCTGGTTGCATCAAAGAAAAGAGGAAAATTGTTTGCATTTGGTTTAGAAACTATTGACCATCCTAGCTTTGCAAGTAAGGCATCATTGGTTTCCCTTATTTTGCGAATTCCAAGTCCCCCCCAGTGCTTTAGGAAACACAGTGTCCCAATTGACCAAGCTCGTCTTCTTGATGCTGGGTGTCGCGTCCCACAGGAATTGTCACATGATTTTCTCCAGAGCATCACAAAGCTGACGCAGCAGACGGACCGTCTGTATCGTGTAGGTGGGTAGCGCTGCTATGACAGACTGAGTCAGTATTATTCTCCCTACGAGCGATAAAAGATTTGTCGTCCACCTCAAGAGTATTTATTGAACCTTATCCAGAATATGCTAATAGGTTCATTTACTAATTCGCTCGTGTAAGAGAGGCATTCCAAGGTATCGCCCTAAATTGTTAGTTTGATTGAATAGGTAATGTGCCTAAGTGGTCGGAATATTCCTAGAAAAAAGCATCAAGACTTTTCTTAACTGACCCTTTGACCGGAAGCTGTACAAAAGGTGTTTAAAGTTTCATGTATTTCTTTCACCTGTTCAATGTCCACTTCTACAAAACAACGAATAAGTGAGATAAATGCGGTCCACCTCTACTTAATTTGATCGGCTTCCAACGTCCGTTAGAGATAGAATCGTTAATTAGGTGGCCCAGTCTTTCCATACATAGAACGAAAAGATAAAACAATATCAAGTCACCCTGTCGAATACCTCTGGTAGGAGAGAACGAGTCACTTAACTCCCCTTGCCAGTTTACTTGCATAAAAACTGAGGAAAGACACTTCATAATCAGATTAGTCAAAGAGTCTGGGATACCAATCTTGAGAAGGGTATCTATGATGAAGTCACAGGAAAGTTTATCATAGGTATCTATTACAACCAAATACTGAGAGGTAACAGAGAAGCCATGTTTTTGGTTAGGAAAATGCACCGGAAATGCTTGCGAGCTGAAATAAACGGTTTATCCTTTATGTAGACATTATTGTCTAAACAGATCAACGACAGCATCTAAGAGTACTGTTTTAACATTAACAAAAGAAGTGAGGACATGACTCAGAAGGATATCATATCATGCGTGTTTAATACAAATCCATGCATTACTAAACATGCAATGATGAAGCCATTAACACATTGTGGTGTCCGTAATGATGTTTGCAGCCTAAAGCGGAGTGCTTAATGATTGCCCACACAGCACACGAGTTTGTAAAAAACCTTCGACAGTCATTGCTAAGGTGAATGGTCCCCCACAGCCCTCCAACCTCGAGAACACTTCGCTCCTCAACTACGCAGATTCCCGCAATCTGCGCAGAAAGATAGCAGAAACAGCTTTACTGTACGACTACCACGCCTGGAGTGAAGGCACCATCATCACCAACCAATAGCTGCTCAAGAACCAGGTCCACAAAGAGGCAAAAGCAATATTTTTCTTATTTAGCTTGCATAGCAAAGGTTCGGCAGAATCGGTTCTTCCAGGATTGATAGGTAGGTCCTCTTGTGCATAGTTTAAACACTGGAATGGGAATAAGTGATGCTCGCGGCACCAACCACCACCTCATACAATAAAGAAGTGCAAAAGATGCGAGTGAACTAGTAGAAGCCAACACCACTACCGAGGAAATAACAGCAGTATACCACAAAATGCACCAGCTTCGCCCCCTAAATATTACATCTATAGTGCAAGTGTATAATTCCATGATTCATTAGCAGCCACCCTGACATAAGGGTAGCATGGTGGGAATTTTCAGCTCGAGCAGGTTGAGACAAGTGGAACAAGAACTAAAGCATAATCATAGAGAAATTATGCAAAAAATTAAAAATATAGCAGAGAAACTAAACTCAACTTCAGACGCCAATCTCTTTCACCTAGCATCCAATCACTAACAAGAATACAAGATGTAGGCAGCAGCTGTGATTGACCGAAATATTCGTAGCAAGAACATATGATTGAGAAACACAACAAAAGTTCAACATCAACTGCACTTGCAGCTGGACAGAATGATCTGTGGCCAACACTTACAAAGACCTCCCACCCCTTGCAATATCATCCTTAATTGCTTGCTGTATCCATTTCATGATAAGCCACTGCAAAATGGATTATGTTATTAGACCCATGACTTCAATTGTGAATGGGGAACTCAAAATGAGGGAATACAAGAAATGCTTACCTGAACCCCAATAAGGAGAGGGATCAACATTTTTCCCCTATCATTTGACTCAGATCCATCTACCAACCTTTTGTCAACTGTGATCCCTTTGTTCCCATTTGTCGCAACATCAACAATCTCTTTTACCAAGGTTGGAATCCAAGCATCACCGTTTGGAATAATCTGCATCCAAAACATGCTTATTTACCAATAACTAATGCACTTGTAATCCGAAATTCAGATCTTAGCTACCTTACCTTTTCATCATTCTCATTTTTATTGCATCTCCCACTGTTCTCAACCAAACCAACAGGAATAGAATAATCCTAAAAGCATTAAAAGAAACAAATAGTATTAAGCAGGAGATAAAGAATGTAGAAAATATCTTACTGTAAAATTCACATGCAACAAATACAACAGTGAGGATGCTCCTCCCAATAATTAATTTTTCAAGTGCCATAAAAACCTGTCAATTATATTAATCAATCCACTTAACACCCACAATTGAGCTACTGATGTACGGCTTACAGAGAATAGGCCAACACTTCAACAAAAACAAATACACTAAGGAGTTTATAACAACAATTAGGAATCACTCCCAGAATTGAAACAAAGAAATTAGTATCACGCAATAGGTTCTCAAATATAACTTTTAGGGTTTCAAAATCGCCAATTCTAGGAATCACTCTCAAAAAAAAATCATCTCCCCACTTGGAAAATTCAGAATTCGGCAAAAGCTCACCCTTCTTTTTCTCCGTCATGAACTAAATATGCAATTAAAATGTATACAAACTTGCCCAATTAATCCTATTAAGGCAAAGAATCAAATTTATCTTTTAGCAATTATATATCACTGTGACAAATTTTGTTAGTCCGGTTATTCAATCAGAAATTGAAACTAGATCTTTTTAGCCAACCACATAACTTCTCGTATAGTTTGGCAGGATCTCAATTAACGATTATCTATGATTTTGAGTCCCTGTAGAAGGACCATTACTACTAATCCATTCCTGGAGGTCTCTAATAAAGAGTTTTAGCAGTCTTGACTGCCATGCTACCCTCTGTCCCCTCCATATGTTCCCGTAGCCCATTCTCCACACAAAAGTACATTGAAAAACACCCCCAAATACATTATTGTACCTTAAGATCCTGCTTTCTAATTCGCGCTCCTGTACGAAGTGTCTTCAAAACAGCATCTGATCTTCTAGCAGTAAAGACATCATAACTCAGGTCATCTGGTGGGCTGAGCTGAGCATGAGTGAGGACAAGCAAACTTTTCCGCCATATTTCTTTACCAAAACTATCAGAAATAGCACTAATTATTTGCTTATCCAAGTCATCCACTCTGTATGCATCTAAGCGGTCAACGTAAAGTAGAACATCTATAGTCTTGTTCAAAAGAAACCTGCATCATTAGCCAGAGGCAGCAAGTCAACTAAAAAAATTTGTAGCTCAGTCATGAAAAATAGGCAGGAACAAATAACATGAACCAAAATTTCTGAAATTACTTACCGTTTAATCAAGTCAAGTGCTTGGTAACTAACATAACCGCCTTCAACAAGGCCTGGGGTATCGATGATGTTTAAGGTGAATCCAGACCGACTACGCGAAACCATTACCGGTCTCATGGCCTCTGACTGGATTACACCAATGTTACTAATAATCCACAAGTACAAAAGAAATTCCACTTCCCCTTAATAGCTAATCCAATACTGAAGAGATATTAGAGTAACCAAAAGCTAACCTGAAAGGAGCTCACGTTGACCACTCTCTCTCCAATGAGTGAATTGACAGTTGAAGATTTTCCAACACCACCTTTTCCCATAACAAGGATAGTCAAAGTACTCATACCCTGCAACAACACAAAGATTTAAAGACAAACCCGCAAACCCTAATTAAAAAAATAACCATGAACAACAGTGATGAGATGGAAATTAAGACCTCTTCCTTCAATTTTCCAAACAATTCAACAAGTTTGGTTTGCGTGGAGGAAGGGAACTGTTGGAATCCTACCCATTCACGAATTAGCGACCCCATCGATGCCTAGAAGGAAAATTTCCTAAGAGAAAGAGCAAATGAGAAAATAAAAGTCAAACCTTGATAAACCCTAAACCCTACAGATTATAGTAATTGAAAAAGAACCCGGAAAATGCAGCTACGCTTCTGAGGTAGAAAACAACAAGAACAAAAAAGGGTAATAAACACGAAGAATAAACGGAGAAGTAATACTAACCTCTTCGTCGATAGAGATTGAGCAATAGATGACCTTACCAACCAGCCGAAATCTTGTTTGTCTCTATTCGCTCCGTTGCTTACCTCATGTAAACATGTTAAAAAATATGAAGATTTTATAATTATCTACGTCGTCGTTTGTTCGAGGTTGGGTCCGCGACTTGTCGTTCGGGCCGTTGAGGAAACTCCACTTATCATCTTCTTGACTCCCCTAAAGCACATGCTCTTATCCACTTCCTCACCTTCGACAGGTGCGCTATTCACTTCAGCTTCCTATTGTCTGCCTTCCTCTTCTTCTTAACTTGGGCGCCTTTTCATGGATAACACTTGCTCAAATACGAACGAATAGTTGTCCTATATCAGTGTCAGTGAGAAATGGATCTGTGTTTCACTTCCTCAGTGCATCCTTATACTGTCAATAATAAACCCATTTTCAAGATTAGACCTTTCCGCTCATATCTTAGCTCCAAGACTAGAAAATTTGCTTTTCAGAAGAAGAAATTTTCGTGTTCTGCGACTTTGGCTACTGACATATCTCAGGTTGTGTCCTTTATCTTCTATTTGCTTTTACTGACAGGTATGGGTGTCAATGTGCGTTCTTACTAATAAAATACTTGATCGGATTCAGGTTTCTGAGTTTGAGATTGAGAACAAGAAGCATGATTTGTTAAGACTAGTGCAAGATACACAACGGGGGCTTGCCACCAGCGCTGATCAGCGATCTTTGACTGAGGAGGCTCTGGTTTGTTTCTCTTATTTTCCCTGACTCTAGTTCTGATCAGCGTCTGATGTCTTCTTTTTTCCCTGCTTATGTAGAAAAATAAGAGTACTGCTTGTCATTTGATAGGAGAGTCTCTAGATATAAGTTAAACGGAGAAGTAAGATATGAGCTTATCTTGTTTCACTTTAACTCCGACAGGTGAACGTGGAGAAATACAACATTGGTGCTCCAGTTGACTTAGTGCAGTTGGATGGGACGTGGAGACTTCAGTATACTTCTGCACCTGATGTCCTTGTCCTCTTTGAAGCTGCCGCAAGACTTCCGTTCTTGCAGGTTGGAAGAATGAAGATTTTGTTTCGAATTTTGTTCAATCCTTAGAATGGCACAGTTAATCCAATTTGGACTTCTTACCGTTTATTATGTTCGTTCCATATCAAACAACTGACTGCTTTGATATGGATCCCATCCTTCCTATAGGTACAGATTATGTTAAGAAGCTTGATCAACGAATATGTTAACAGCAAAAAGTCTCATTCAGTTATGAGCTTTATCTTTGCTTCAGTGCGATTTTCTTTTGTAACATATGCCATATTTTCTCCATCTTTTCAAACACAGGTTGGTCAGATCTTCCAGAAATTTGAGTGCCGGGATCAGTCTAATGGTGGCATTGTTCGTAATGTTGTTCGATGGAGTATTCCAACATTGTTCGAGGTACAGTCTGTTTTCCCTTCCCTCTGCAATTTCAACGGTATGTAAATAAGTTTTCAAATATATTCCGTTGCCCAGTAACTCCGAAAATGTGATCTGCTCAAAAGGAATCAAGTTTACATACTTCATGCAATTGATCAAGAGCAAATAGTTTATAAAACTAAGAAAAATAGACTACTTGACTCGGAATTCTTAACTTGAAATAATTGGTTTTTGCGCCATAATCTCTACATTAACTTAAAGAAACTTACTCGTTTCTGTTTGTTTCTTTTGGGGGTCCTTATGCTACACAGGAAGAAGAAGGTGTTACTCTCCTTGTTTCTGCTAAGTTTGATGTTGTTTTCATTCGTAACATCCATCTTCAGTTTGAAGAGGTCAGCTTCTCTGCCCTTCATGAAACATGACTTCCAAAACTGTAAAGGTATATTATGCAGCTTTCTCTTCCCAGGCAAGCCCTCTTGTGAACCTTTATTGTGCCAACAAGTTCATGAGTTCTAGCTAAAATGATAGGCCTGAAGATGCTGAACTCTGCTCTTACTTGAACCATTACACTGTCAGTTTTTCCTGTTCTATGTTTGATGCAGATGTTCCATTCCTTTAATGATTTGGTCCTGCATGTTTGCAATTGGCAGATCAGCCTCCAAAACATTAAAATCAGTGAAGAGTTGCAAGCTCTAATAGCTCCGGCAATTTTACCACGCTCATTCTTAAGTCTACAGGTGAATGAATCTCCAGACTTGCGGTGTTGAGTATAGCAATCTATTACATTGACTAAATAGAGGTTTTTTGGTAATATTGAGCCGAATGCTACTACAAACGATTGGTAAAAATATATCTAATTGAAGTACAATACCTGTTTGTGAAAACAATGAGTAGTTTCCATCCTTCATGAGAATTGTACTGGTGCTTGCTTTTATGTGCAGATATTGCAGTTTATTCGTGTTTTCAGAGCCCACTTTCCTGTAACAAACCCAGGAAACCCAACTAGGTAAGTTTTTTTGTACTATTTTGTTTAGAATAGCAGTGTTTACAATGTTGTTTAGAGACTGCAGATGGATGGTAAAAACAATCTTGGATTTCAGGAGATCAGTTGGAGGACTATATTACCTGTCCTATCTGGACAGGAACATGCTTTTGGGGCGCGCTGTTGGAGGTGGTGGTGTTTTTGTATTTACTCGAGCTCAGCCGCTGGAGTTATGAAGACAGACAGAGGACCCTGTAAGGCACATCTCGTCGTTAGCTTGCCATGATCCATGCTTTACTCATTTATTTGCCTTGGAATTTGATACAACAGTAAACTGCAAAATGAGTTGCCTATCTCAACATCTGCAAACGATTTCCTGCTGTTCAGTTCCACATATCTTGGAGTGAAATGGTGAGATTTTGGAAAGGAGAACAGAAGTATGTAAAGATTGGAGGGATAAACTCTCAGGTTAAATCTTAGTATATGAACGAGTATACACTTGATCAATACTTATTCTTTGCATGTCATTTCATGTCTATTCTTTGCATGTCATTTCATGCCTATCCCTGTTTGTTCACACAGGGTCTCGCTGCATAAGCACAAATATACTCAAACCTAAAACAAAGGACATAAACAAAGAGAAAAATGAAATTAGCATTGGAAAAAAGTAAGTCCTGGGGGGAGATTATAGCCATAATTCCCTTTCTATGAAGGTTTGATACCTCTGAGACAACTAGCGTAGTAGACAGGATCAAATGAGGAGCTTCCAGTTGGCTAGGAATCCTGTCAGGAATCCGTACTTAACAATTAACTTTGATACCTTTACCCAGATGTAATATCGTTTTGTAAATGGTAATATCAAGTGGCAACTACAACTTTTGTTTAAAACTAGAACGTTTCGGACTGTTAAGTTTCGTCAGTAATTTGCTCACCAAGCAAACTCTTCCGACGTTCTTGGAGGGCTTTATATGCTTTTACGTAAGCAATAGCCTGCAATCCGAATCTTCCATCAATGGTTTTTTCCAGTTCTTTCCTGACGAATCCCTTCAGGGAAGATTCCTGAAATAACTAAGTTGTTAACAAATTCGCAGGCTATCCTCAAATTCTTATTCGCGCAAGTAAATAAAAATCACAACTGTAAAATAATGAAAAACACCGACGTTTGATAACGCAGTTCGGCACACCTTGCCTACGTCTGCGGGGCCCTCACCCAGATTAAATTCTTTCACTGTAGTTCACAAAAATTACACAAGATTGATCTACCCCGTAAGACCCAATCTATGTAACAGACCCAGAACCTAACTACCCGTGAAAGAATTCACACCCAATAACACGACCGACTCGTGTTAACCTCGTTAGAGGATTTTTCAAACTATTTATACTCAAAAACAAAGACAAATAAAATCAAGAACGCAACAATTTCATATCTGAAATTCTTCACCAAAATAGCCAAGTGACAGCACCAACAATATATGTACAGATCTATGACGAAGCCTTCTTTGTGCTGCAAACATCAATTAAATTAATTCACCCAACAAAAACAGCAACTGCGCATAACCCTTGGATTGCTTGATAGAGATAACACCAATGAAACAATACTGCTCTGAGAAGACTCACTGAACTATCTCAAACAAAAGATCAAACCCAAAAAGAAAAACAGAGCAGCAGCAAGTTTACCCCTTCACCATCTGTTGTTCACGCAAAGAGCACCAAGCATATGCGCAGACCAAAAAATGGCTATACACATGCGATGCCCACCAGCCCAAAAACAACAATTTTTCTTGTACACGTAACCTTGCCTTGTTTTCCTTAAAAGATTCTTTTTCAAATAAGGATAGCATTGGATAGGAAATCAACCACCGAAATATATTGCCAATTCAAATCCCAAGCACCATCTACTTTTAAAATAATGCAATCTTCAATATCCAATCAACAGCTAAGGCACATCTTCAAGTATTGTAGAAATTCTCATGTCCAATTATAATGCCAAAACCAAATAAAATATATATAAAATATATTCTAACAACAGTGAATATACCTCTTATATTTAGTAGATTCTTTGAAATCTTCTAATATATGTGTATATCTCCTAATTATGGTAGGTGTCTAGCTGTGCACGGATGTTGAAAAAAAATTTGCAGTGAGTTCCTTTTAGTTTTGACGCATGTGTGGATTTTGGGCAATGTGTGGTTGTATGTGTCACTAAAATTGCACAAGGGTTTTATTGTTTTTATAGGTTGCGATTTCTTTAGGCTGAAAAACGTTGTCTCTTTGTGAATAAGGAATCTGGTAGTTTCACATTATTGTGTTCTAGTTTTTGGGGGGACAGCTCTTGATCGGTTGTGGTTTTGGGTGAGTTACTAGTGAGCAAAATTTTTGTGGGGCTGCTGCGTATGACTAAAGGCTATGCACGTTTGACTCACTGTTCATAGCCAATAAGCAGTCCATGCATGGTTATTGAAGTTGCTGGTAATATGTGTTATTGAGGATAACTGTTTGCGGCAAAAAATTATGCAATAGATATTATTTGAGTTGTGGTGGTTACGTGTCAAGATTGAGGGGCTGCCCAACTTTCTTTCGTGCTGAAATTTCTGTGGATTACATCACTTGGGCTGAATGGTTTTGCGCTGCATTTTCTTTGATGTGTAGATGTGATTGGCCCATTGTTGTTGCGACATTTTCCAGATCTATTTCAGTAGAGCGAAACTCATCGGAAAGTTATCCTTATCTATCTCAAGTGTATTTAGTTTTTGTTCTTTATTATTTTAATCACTTGAGTTGTTCGTTTAACTGTCTTTATTATTAAATATTGTTGAGAAAATCCTCTGTTCAGGCTAGTACGAGGTGGTCGTACTATTGGGTGTGAAATTCTTTCACGGGAAGTTAGGTTGAGGGATAGTGTCAAGGATTGAGTGGTGTCGGCTCAGTAAAGCCTTGAGTAAAACTATTGTACTTCGGTGAAGATGATTAAGCTGGGTGCAGGCCTCGCAGACATAAACAAAGTGTGCCGAACTGCGTTACCAAATTTCTGGTATTTTTATTATTTCGGTTTTGCTTATTTTTATATTTTTATCGATGCCAAAGAAATTTGCGGAAAGTTTACGAAATTATTAACCTCTTTCGATTTTTCAGAGAAGAATGACGATGTCAATTGATTTAACTGAAGCTGTTAATTATCATAGAAGACTTCTAGAAAGTAAAGCAAAAGACAGAAAAAGGGAAGAAAAATAGAGAACTAGAGAAGTCTAAGAACACAGAGTCCTAATAGAATCTGATCTGCCCTCCTATACCTGTGACCACCATAAAAGGAATTTGAGGAAAAGCCAGTCTGAGTTTTCAATCCACCTCCGAAGCATTGGAAAGATAAACAAAGCAGCCGCCAATGTATTAAGAATGAGATATACCGCCACAGCTACGAGGTATTTAGGAGGGCATAATACCCATGAGCAGAACAGAAGCTCTGAAGTGCGACAATTGCGTGCATATCATAGAGAAAACATAACTTCTGAATTACACGATAAATAGGTGTTACAACCTTCCTCAGAAAGGCCTCATCATCTCCACCATAGGAGGGCTTAATATTTTCTCCAGTAAGTAACAATGCTGACATTTCCAGCCAACAGACCACGCAGTTCGTATGCCATCTGAATGGACAAAGACGTCATTATTAGCAATTAAATCGGTGGGAGGCAAATGTGGTAGATTTATGATGAAATTATTTGTACATACATTGTGGAAGATTTAACATAGACATTCTGGCATGAAGTGAACATTAGCAGCCTCACACCCGATAAGAAGATATAGACCCATATAAAGTATCTTTGTGTGCTGAATTTCCTGCTGAGCTTGAGGAAGACTACATGGAGCAAAATTTGAGGATTTCGGCATGACAAACTATATGCATGTGAACAGATCCAAAGATTCAACAAGCATTATAAATGCAGAAACTATCACTCACCGCAAACTGTGATTTCGTCCTAGAAATCTGCTCCAATTTTGATATGGGGCACAATTACTTATCAAACTGGGCCAAAGTAGCATTCAATCATTCATTCATCCATTCATCACTTCTTGAATTTCTAAAAGCCCCACTTATAATGCTAACACATCATCACAAACTTATTAACAGCAATTCGTAGCTACTACTACCGCTACTATCCAACTTTTGAGAAAAGGGTAAATGGCAAGTACTGAGGAGACAAAAGAAAATGCAATAAAGAACTTACAATGGTGGCAGTGCATCTATTGGAAGCCATGAGAGAACTCTTCCCAGTTTGTTCACAGGCAAATTTTATTGATGCTTGAATTCGAACCCTGCTCACCGCCATTCTCATCTTCAGCCACATCGTCATCAACGCTAGACATAGGCTCAACAATCTCAACATCCCTCAAATTGTCCAAAGTCTCAGTCTTTTCTTTTTGTGTGGCTGTGCTCTGTTAGAAGCAGATCCCAGGTTCTCGACGTTACCGTTTCGGGCTTTGGTGGACTGGGAAACAGTCCTTATTGGTTAGGACTGTTTTCTCTGCAACTTTTCGTGTGGTTAGGCGAAAAGAATTAAACTTTGCTTCTTGTAGAAAGCGAAATGGATGCTTCCGTGAGTATGGATTTTCATCGAACACTTTGCTTATTATTGAACGAAATGGTAAACAGAAATGGATACTTCTGTAACTCAGAAGAATCTTTGAATTACAAGAAATCAACTATGATGATTGAGATGATAAAAGCAAAGAAAAAAGGAAAGTGATCCAGTAAGAGGAGAAGCAAGGAGGCAACTGCTGCTGTTGATCAATCTTCGACCACCCACCGCTCGCTGTCGCCGCCTCCGCCACCGCCTTCATCATCTGTTTATTAACAGAGCCTGGGATGAGGCACAATTGATATAAATGTAAAGATAGTAAACAAGTTATATTTTATATAATTATTACTAAAATTAATAATTAAAAGTTTATAATTAATAAGCTACAGCAGTTAATCAATCTCCGACCACCCACCTCGAACCCTCAGCCACAAACTTCAACGCGCACTCCTTTACTCCCTTCGCCACCCGTATCTTCTCTATGTAGCGCTTCTTTACTCCCTTCGCCATCCGTATCTTCTCTATGTGGGACAATTGATAATTTGATACAAAATAAAGATAATAAATAAAACATGTAAAGATAATAAATATTTTATATTTTATTTAACTATTACTAGTAATTAAAAGTTTATAAGATAAAAATATATCAAATAAAATAACTCTATTTTAATAGGAATATATGTTCATATTTTTTAATTAAAAAATAATTTTATTTTTAATTTAAAAAAATCTTGTCATAAATATATTGATAATATACATTATTTAACATAATATTAAAAAAATAAAAAATACAAATTTTATATTAATATATTTGACTTTATAATTATTAAAAGAACATAATTTATAGATTAAAAGAAATAGTTAATATATTTTAAACACACAATTAATTGAGACGGAGTAAACAAAAAATTAAAAAATACCTTGTTCTCGTTCACACCAGAGAAAGAGATAAGGTACGTGAGAAAGTTTATCTTTTTGGAGTTCTTTTTCAAGAACATAACAGCAACTTATATCCAATTTTTGAAGTTCGGTGGTGATAGGTGGCGATAGTAAATAATACGGCAATGTCTTCAACTTTGGGCAGTAGATGATTTGGAGTTCTTGAAGTGACGGCATAATTGTAACTGTCTTATTATTAATTCTCTCCATCAACCACTCATCAATATCATCCCACTCATCCCATTCCTTAAACAATACAAATTTCAGTATCTTCAATTTTGGAAATGATAGGAAAGAAGTTGATGCATCTTTTTCTTTTTCTATTCCCATAAATTCAACACCCACCCTTTTCACTCTCATTTCAGCTAGGTATAGCTCTTCAAGGCATGACAACTTACCCAATGGAGGCAAATCTTCACAATTTCCAGACTCATCAATCCTAAGCTTCCTGAGTAGATTTAGCTTCATCATCCAACTTGGGAACAACGTCTTGCCTTTAAACTTGTATAAGCGTAATATTTCCAAATCTGAAGGTGGCTCTAAAGCTTCAAGTAACTCTTCGTCATCTTCTTGCACATGATCTCCATCAAAAATCAAATTCAATTTGGTGACGTTTTTTTTCTTCTCAAGTTGTGCTTTTCTAACCTCTTCTAGCTTTCTCACATTTCCCAACCCTCTTATCTCCAATCTTCCTCTATGATTCTTCAACTTCTCCATTTCAACAATTGAAAATGATTCACTCTTATTCACATACATAC
>JANITW010000010.1:20317634-20332225 GCA_027564335.1 Erythroxylum williamsii | reverse complement strand
ATAAATTTCAAATAAATTTTGATTTGATTGTCAAAATATATTTAAAATAAAAATTAATTAATTAATAATTTTTTAAAATTATTTATTTTAATAAAATAAAATATATAAGAGATTAAAATAAATTTGTTTTCAATATTAATAATAAAATTACAATTAAACGTTAGCAATTAAATATAATTTTGTTTTTATTTAAAACCACAACTTAAAAAACCAATAATGAACCAAACGGCGATGGTTTTTAGGCGTGAATTTGCATTTTGGACCAAATAGACGTTCGTGGAAATACAATACTTGCAACAGTATACCCCACTCGGTTGGATTGGATGATGGGACTCGGGCATAGCATAATAGTTTTGTTAATCTCAGTTGGACAAAAACATCAATCAATCTGTTCAGCTGCACTGGCGTCAGCCTCATGTATGAGATAAGGGATGACAGCGGGAGCTGACGTGGTCTCTGACAAAACCTGTGGTTTAGCTACCTATTCTGTCATGTTTTTGCTCCAAATGTTTTTGTTGACTTTGTCGGTTTGTCCTATCCTACGCTCATATTCACATTTTCGCAAAACAAAGCTGCACAGAATGTGATCCAACGCCCAATTATAAATTAATCTGAAGTCACTATTTTATTTTTAAGTATATATTAAAAATTATTGAATATATGTAATATATTCAAAAAATTATTTGATGCAATAGCAATTTAAAATTAAATAATAAAATTATTATAATTAATATTTTTATTTTTATTTTAAATTAGTTATTCTCTTTAAAAATTTTAATAAATTATAACTTCAACTTAAACGCCTGTTGATTTGAAATCAACGGTATACTAGAAATCGCACTTTTCGTGCCTAGCTAACAACTAATACATTCAGCATAGTTGTATACATATGCATTTGTATGTGATGTTTAATAGTAAAAATGAAATATAAATAAATTACAAAAAATAAGAACAATGCAACTTAAGTTTGGGAGCTTCTAATATAAAAAACATTTAATGTTATGTTAAATTGTTATGTGTAGAGAATTTAATACATCAAATAATAAAATCAATAATATTACTTTAGATTACAAGGTGGCATGGGCATGATAGTAATGTTCTTTTTTGCTTTACATATAGGTATCTCAGTAAGCTGGACAAAATTGCCTAAATCCTGAATCAAAATTAATTCGGATAGTGCAGTTAAGTAAGGATCGAATTTTGCTACTACAGGTGGCTTAATTAAAGACTATCAAGAGAGGTAGTGTGGTAGGTTTTTACATCATAGGATCTCCTTTAATTGTAGAATTATGGGACATTTACTCAGGCCTTAACCTGACATGGATGTTTGGATATCGACGCATGATTGTTGAAATAGATTTCCTGTAAATAATTAACATTCTCTCCTCTTTCAATATAATTTAAACTGAAGATAACTTTTTGATGATAAATACCTATGATCTTCTACACTGAATCTGAAAATTGCAGTTACAATATGTGAGTCACGAAAGAAATCAATGTACCGATTGAATAGCCTTTATCATAATTTAAGAGCCTCTAATGACAGTCTTTGAATTACTACATTAAAATCAACGAGGAGTTAAGTACCACAAAATTCTGCATTAGCTACGGTGTCTTTTGTTTATCTTTGATTTTCATTTCCTCGTAGGAAAAAGAAAACAAAAAAGGTTCTTTTGCTTTACTTTACTGTTCCCAATAATTGATTAAAAAGCTTGCGCCGTTGAATGTTGAAGTTTGAACGTGTTTGAAAAGAAAGCACCGAGCATGCGTAAAACGTGTCAAATCGTAAAACGATTACTTTTTGTTGTTTCTTTTAACGAAATGTCTAATCACTTTAATCCTAACAAAGACCTTATTACGAATCTAATTAATCTTTTTATTAATACTATTTAGCAAGCAAGACAGTTGTGTAGACGACTGTGCCAGATTACACTTGCCGATTACATTGTTTTAATTAAATTACATACCATATCAAAGTCAAAGGATTACGAGTAGTTACCGTACATAAGCACGTGGATTCTCCCACTAGTATTGAATTAAGCCTTTACCAAAACTAATCTTATTAATTAACTTTACCTTATTATATGTATTTGTACTTTGTTGAAAAAAGAAATTTAGGGTACGTGGCGGGTTATGATTGGTGTTTGGAAAACGAGAATAACAAAAAAGAGAAAAAGAAAAAGAACACGCAATTCACGTTGGACTGTGGGGAATGAGACGCATCGGCTGACATCCCCTTAATATATACCCATAAAAGTGGGCCCACTCCAATTTCAGTGGCACGCAAAGCAATTGATACGGCATCTGATGTCTATGCGGCTTATGTTATAAAAACGACGGTCGTTTTGAGGCAAAAAACAGGCTGAAGGTACAACCCGACGGACACCTCCCTAAAATCCATACTCGACTTGATTCGCATTGTATGATTTTATCTCTTTAGCTTTATCCTCTCTCTTTTCCTCTCACGTTTCTCTCGCAAGACTCTCTTCTTTTTCGTCTTCCTACCTATTGCACTGTTGTTTTCTGCTCCAATTGCTGTTCGTGTATATACTCACTACTGTGCGCAAATGTTGTAGTTTGATGTAGCTCAGAGGGTTGAGAATTGTGAGTTTTTGTTTCTTTTTTTTTTTTTTTGGTGCGGTAGTTGAGAGAATTGAGAGTGTCTAAGTAAAAGAAGTTGGAATCGGAAGTAAGAAAAGGACAGGCGATATGTCGGCGATACCCAAAGAACCAGAGCAGGTGATGAAGCTGAGAGGCGGATCAGTGCTTGGAAAGAAGACCATTCTAAAGAGCGACCACTTTCCTGGCTGTCAGAACAAGCGCTTAACGCCTCAAATCGATGGCGCTCCCAATTACCGACAGGTCGTCTCTCTTTTCTTTATGTCTATTTTTTTACTCGCAATGACGGAATTAATTCATTCACTGGTTGAATAGCATTTACTGGTCCTATTGAAATTTTAGCTAGGGATTGGACTTCCGTAAACCAATGGGTATATGGAAAATTTCCTGAATTTGCATGCATGCCTGTGATATGATCTTATCTATAACCGTTTTGGCTTGGGTAATTGAATGGTTAGTGATAGAGCAAATGCGACTGTTTTCAATTTTACACTCCTTTTCTATTCTAAAATTTCCCCGCTTAATTGCTGATGCTGTGACAGGCTGATACTTTACCTGTTCATGGTGTTGCTATTCCAACGATCGAGGGGATCCGGAATGTTCTCAAGTATATTGGGGCCCAGAAGGATAGGAAGCAAGTGCAAGTTTTGTGGTTTAACCTTCGTGAGGAACCGGTAACGTTCTTGCCAGCACGCAAACTAGTTTGATAAACTCATTATGCAATCTTTGTGTGTTTTAGTCACTGTTGATATGTTAATCTTTTAGCTGAACTATCTTCTTGGCATGCAAAGTTAGCAAAATGTGACTAGTCTGGTGTTATGAATTTGCAAAGTTCTAATAAGATGAGCTGTAATTCTTAAAGATCTTTTTCGATTTCGATCCAAGTTCTTTCCTAAATAGTTAGACATGACTCTTTTGGCACAACGTGGTCGATCAAGACACCTGAGTATCCATCTATATTTTGTTCCAGAAGTGGCGGAATACCTTCTATTTGTCCCCTGTGCTGAACCTGACAAATGGTTTACAGCAAAAAGTGTCGCCTTGTTTCCAACGAGACTACAACAGAACCCTATGCTACGTCTCTCACGCATCAGGATATAGCATTTTCTGCCCTTTGTTTATTTTCTGAACTCCAAACTACCTATGAGAACCTATTGATTAGTGTTAAAAGAAAGAAATCAATTATATACAATAACAGAATTAGATTTGCCCTTAATAGAGTAATCTTTGGAGCTATAGCTTTCTTGGAATTTCATTTTCAAGTTCTGTCTTCTTAGCGATTTTGGCTTGCTACCTATAGAGCCTGATGTCTTGATAGAGCAACATTATTACCCAATCATCTTATATTAAGGGCAGTTGGCTACGTGAGAAAGAAAGGATTTTGGCTCTTATGCTCGATTCTAGGATTCTATAAGAGGACAGGGAAGAAGAAAATGATAAATTATGGTTGAATTCTGTTTCTACAATTCTTCCTTTGCCATCTTGCATCATAGGATCAAATTTTGGAAGGTAAATTTCTCTTGGAAGCGTTAAGGGTGTGGACAGTGGAATTTGAAATACCATGACTATTGAATTATTTCTAGAATAATGTGATTGGTAGTCAAATTCTTTTGGCTTGCCTAGTTTCCTGTAGTCTAATTATTGATGTTGCTGTAACATTTCTGTGATACTGAACTCAGCAAGGGAAACATAAGCATTGTTGCTTTCATTGAATTTTATAATAATAAATCATGGATGTGAATATTCTGTACCAGCCCAATGAGCTTGGTTGTGTTTTTGGAATTCTATGCTCTAATTAACTATTTTCCTTTTCACTTTAAGCAGGTAGTGTACATAAATGGGCGGCCATTTGTATTACGGGATGTTGAGAGGCCTTTCTCCAACCTTGAGTACACGGTATGGTATGGTATTGAGTTGGGCATCTTATTATGGTTCTTGGTGAAGCACATTTGTAAAACATCAAATCTTGAAGCAATTTGACAAGTAGTTGTGTTTTAAATGAATTGATTCATATGTGGATAATTGTGCTAACAATATCATGTGCTGCATTTTGTGTTTCATTTGGCATAGCCTGCATTCAATGACATTCTGTGAAATCTTAGTGAAATACATTTGCTTAGACTACCTATCAGATAAGATGTGCATTCAGACTGTAGCATGTAAATGAGTTATAACTTTTTCAACTTTAGTTTAATTGACTATGAATTTTCATTTTTTATATTAGGGGATCAATAGGTATAGGGTTGAACAAATGGAGGCTCGATTAAAAAAAGATATTCTAATGGAAGCTGCCAGGTAGCTCCTTTGAGAAAATGCTTTATTTCCTCGACAGTTATTGCATAATCTCCATCCTTTGCTCTTAATTTCTAAGTTAAAATTAAATATCTGATTTGACAGATATGGGAATAAGATACTTGTAACTGACGAATTGCCAGATGGTCAGATGGTCGACCAGTGGGAACCGGTGTCATTTGATTCTGTGAAGACTCCTTTAGAGGCATAACAACTGAAACTCCTACTTATTGTGGAATACAAAAGAAAGATTCACTTACTATTTTCTAACTTATTGTCATTACTTGATTGTTGTAAGCAGGCAAATGAGGAACTTCAGCTAGAAGACTACCTTTTCGACTATGAACGTGTTCCTATAACTGATGAAAAAGCACCAGAGGAAGGAGATTTTGATACCTTAGTGAGTTCACAATCAATCTTGTTGAATGTTGAAGATAATTTGTATTTCTTGTATTTGAGTACACAGGAGCAAGGGTTTATATACAAAATTCCTAGGACTGTTTAGGAAGTAATCTAGCTATTAACTCTATGAAATCTGTTAATTATAGGAGAGATTATACGTATAATGATAACAATATCAATGCTAATAATACAATATCAATGCTAATAATCTCTGGTCAACAAGTAATCTCTGGTCAACACCTCCTCAAGTTGCTGCGTAGATATCGCACATGCCCAACTTGCAAGCGAGGTTATGAAACTGTTTGTTGTAGAGTCCTTTGGTGAAAACATTTGCTAGTTGTTCATTTGACCCTACATGGAATAATTGCAGAGAGCCATAGTGAAGACATCTGCCAATTGTTCTTTGCAACTGCGTCATTGCATGCTGTTCTAATTCTGACAACGTACTGTTAATAATTCTGTTTGTTAAAGAGAGTTTTACTTTTGGGAGTTTCCATTATCTAGCAAAACTCCCAAAATTAAAAGAAATTCTTTTTCCTCTCTGATGCTTCAGTGTGAAGTTATGATTCTTGTTTGCTGTTGTTGATATGAATTTATTTCTTTTCTTGAGTTATTGTTTTCAGATATAACAGAGTGTAATGTATTTGCTTGCATGAATTTTCTTTTGTTGCTAATAAACAACGATTTGTGCATCAAATACTTACATGCTACTGTAGCTATAGAACTTTTTGAGCATTTGTGGTATTCCTGAAATAAATTTCTGATGATTATTGCACATCTTTTCTTTGTCTTTTCAGGTTGATAGGATTTATAAAGCAGACTTTAAAACTCAGATAATATTTAATTGCCAAATGGGACGTGGGAGGACTACAACTGGGATGGTGATTGCAACTTTAGTTTATCTCAACCGGATTGGAGCTCTTGGCAAGTTTAGCAATAGCTACTCCTTTATGCATTGTATTAACTGGTTAACACTCTTTATGACATAACCTAAACTAGGTCAATGATTCTTTTTGCAAAACTGAGTTTTAAATGGATTCGCTTGCATCTTTTGCATGCTGTTAATTAGTTGCTATTTAAACCCCTTTCCTTATTAGGAATGATAGATCTGCTATTCTTTTTCTTTTTCTTTTTCTTCCAAATTGAATTGTCGGGCATGACAGCAAAGTTGTACTCGTCTCTGGATGTTTGGGAAATATTGTAGTCCTGATGGGCTTCTAGTTGAGAAAGGGCAAGATCTAGATGATATATTATCAATTGCTCATTTCATGATAAATATGTGAAAATGGTAAAAACTTGTGCACCTAGATTTGTGCTTGGGATTTGCATTCCAATGAAGGGAACTGAATAACTCAATATGACTTGCTAATGTAGAAAATGTTCTTAATTGAACTGCTACTTTGACTCGTATAACCGGTAAATATTTTATAAGAGATGACTTCTGAGCTTGTATATATATTTGCTTATGTATTGTAGGTATCCCAAGATCCAACTCAGTGGGGAGAGTGTTCGACTCAGGTTCTAATGTTGCTGATACTTTGCCAAACTCAGAGGAGGCACTTCTTAGGGGAGAATATGCAGTCATCAGAAGCTTGACACGTGTTTTGGAGGTACCGAATATTAACAATTACCTATTTCTTTATCCTTTTGTTATTTATTTTGTAGTTGGTTTGTCTTTTGATTTGTGGAAGGGTTACTTGGTTTCTCTTTTGATATGTGGAAGAGTTACCATTTCCTTGAGTTTTCTTATGAGTTTTAATGCACATTCAGGGAGGTGTTGAAGGCAAAAGACAAGTAGATAAAGTCATTGACAAGTGTGCCTCCATGCAGGTTTTTCTAGTTATTATTCTTAGTCCATTCAATTGCAGGTCCACTAGAAATGAAATTTCTTTATTTTCCGTTACATAGAGAATTCACCTGAATGTAATGGTTTAACCACAGAACTTGCGTGAAGCAATTGCTAACTACCGCAATAGCATTCTCCATCAGCCTGATGAGATGAAGAGAGAAGCTTCGCTTTCGTTTTTTGTTGAATACTTGGAAAGATATTACTTTCTTATATGTTTCGCCGTATACATTCACTCAGAGAGAGATGCCCTCCGTTCTAGTTCTTTTGGTCACAGTAGTTTTGCTGACTGGATGAGAGCACGGCCGGAACTGTATAGCATTATTCGCAGGTAAGGTTATCCAATGATTCGAGTGATTTAAGCATGCCTTGCAGATTTTGTATCATACGAGCAAACAATTAGAAATATAAATTACTTCAATTTTCATGATGCTGCAACAATGGAGCACAATGAGGTTTCTATCCATCTCTAATAATTGTCTGGATACTGTAGTTAATATTGGAATTAATTTTGCAACAATTGCTCCTGGTGCAGGTTGCTCAGGAGAGATCCAATGGGTGCCCTTGGATATGCAAGTTTAAAGCCATCTTTCATGAAGATTGCTGAGTCTACTGATGGCCGCCCTCATGAGATGGGTGTGGTTGCTGCCTTAAGAAATGGGGAGGTGCTAGGGAGTCTAACTGTTCTAAAAAGTGACCACCGTCCTGGTTGTCAAAGCCAAACTTTACCAGAAAGGGTAGAGGGTGCACCTAATTTTAGAGAAGTTCCTGGATTTCCAGTTTATGGAGTTGCAAATCCAACCGTTAATGGTATTCTCGCAGTTATTCAGAGGATTGGCAGCTTGAAAGGTGGTCGCCCAGTTTTTTGGCACAACATGAGAGAAGAGCCTGTTATCTACATCAATGGGAAACCATTTGTGCTTCGTGAAGTTGAAAGACCATATAAGAACATGCTTGAATACACGGTAAACACGATCACTCTCCTACTGTACATATTTGTTGGATTACTAAACTAGAGCTGAATGTGTACTCGATTTAGAGTTGATTTCCTTAAGTTTTTTGTGTGTATTGTGAAACAATTGTCTGTTTTTAGCATTATAATCCAGTAGTAGATGTCAAGGAAAAAGGTTTTCATTATGTATTGCTGTGTCTTCATCATGCAAAGAACAAATTGACTCTTTGCTGCTTAATGATAGTGATGATAGTGGAATATTTTAGGACTCATGTAGACTGTCTTAGTTAGCAGAGACAAAAAAGTGCCAGAAGTGTTTCCTGTACACTGTCTTGGTTAATAGATTGTTACATTTTTCATGCATCAGATTCATGTAAACCTCTTGTGGACAGGTATGAACAGTGCCAGAAGTTTTTTTTTCCTTTTTCTGAAGCCTCGGTCTCCAAATGGGCATTGCCATGTTTTAAATATGCCTATTTCTTTGATTTAGGCATGTTAGGCATTGATTTTATACTTCTTATTGATACGGGCACTAGTTGGTAAGATTAGATTATAATATATGCATGCAGGGAATAGATCGAGAGAGAGTGGAGAGAATGGAGGCTCGATTAAAAGAAGATATCCTACGAGAAGCTGAACGCTATGGAGGTGCAATAATGGTCATTCATGAAACAAATGATGAGCAAATTTTTGATGCATGGGAACGTGTGAAACCTGATTCTATCAAGACACCCCTTGAAGTCTTCAAATGCTTAGAGGCTGATGGTTTTCCCATTAAATATGCTCGTGTGCCAATCACTGATGGTAAAGCTCCTAAAAGTTCAGACTTTGACACATTGGTGATGAATATTGCTTCTGCCTCCAAGGATACTGCCTTTGTTTTCAATTGTCAGGTAAAAGTTCCTCCCCAGGCTCAGAGGGATAGAGAGAGAGTCTGTTTAATGTTTTTCTGCTTACATATATTCTATGGTAACCTGAATTTAGATGGGGATAGGAAGGACAACCACTGGCACTGTGATTGCTTGCCTTCTGAAACTCAGAATTGATTGTGGGAGACCCATTAGAGTCCTAGCAGATGATATGAACCATGAAGAGGTGGATAGTGGTAACTCAAGTGGTGAAGAAACTGGAGGAAATGGCAGTTCAAGTAGTGAAGAACCTGGAGACAATGTTGCTACATCAGCCTCCCATATTATCAGAACGCAGACTGAATTGGAGCAAAGTCGTGCTTTTGGCATTGATGATATCCTACTTTTGTGGAAGATAACAAGACTATTTGATCATGGGGTGGAATGCCGAAAGGCCCTGGATGTAATTATTGATAGGTGCTCTGCACTTCAGAACATACGTCAAGCTGTTCTCCAATACAGGAAGGTGGTGAATCAACAACATGTTGAACCAAGGGAGAGGAGAGTGGCATTGAACCGTGGTGCTGAATACTTGGAAAGGTACTTCCGTCTAATTGCTTTTGCAGCATATCTTGGAAGTGAAGCATTTGATGGGTTTTGTGGTCAAGGAGAATCAAAAATGACGTTTAAGACTTGGTTGCATCAAAGACAAGAGGTTCAAGCAATGAAGTGGAGCATCAGGTTAAGGCCTGGGCGGTTTTTCACTATACCTGTAAGCATCTTTTCACCTATTGATGGTGGAACTCCAATGCTTCATCAGTGCCTTTTATTAAATTGTGGATATTCATTTTGATAGTATTGTTGTAATTCAGAAGCTATTGCATTCTTGTTTTAATTCAGGAAGAGCTAAGAGCACCGCAGGAATCACAGCATGGAGATGCAGTCATGGAGGCCACCATCAAGGCCCGTTGTGGTTCAGTTTTGGGAACAGGATCGATACTTAAGATGTATTTCTTTCCTGGCCAGAGGACTTCTAGCCATATACAGATTCATGGAGCACCACATGTTTACAAGGTACTAATCTCACCGTCTTGGTTGGATTATCTGAGATTATATACATCAAATGGATTATTTTGGTTAATTCTTTGCTTATATATTTTGTCATCGACATGAAGAAAGCGTTACACCAATGAGATTAAAAAATCAGCAGATAACACCCTTGCGTAGTTGTAAATGTTTCACTTTAGCATCCAACATAATCTAGCTCTGATCATATTCATCTCTTAATCTTTTTAACATGGTTATATTCTGTGTAATTTAGTATTATAAGAATACCAGGGCACAGTTGTATGCTTACACATATATACACATTAAGCCTAAACTTCTTTATGCTTCAGGTGGATGGATATCCTGTTTACAGCATGGCAACTCCAACAATTGCTGGTGCTAAAGAGATGCTAGCGTATTTAGGTGCCAAACCTAAGCTAGGCGGACATGTTACTGGGAAGGTGATATTGACTGATCTCAGAGAAGAAGCAGTTGTTTACATCAATGGGACCCCATTTGTCCTCAGGGACCTTAATAAGCCTGTCGATACACTCAAGCATGTTGGAATAACTGGTCCAGTGGTGTGCCATCATTGATATTATTTTATGTTAAGCCTGTCGGCGTCTTTGTGTCTTTACCTTACTTTCTTGTTATTTGCAGGTGGAACATATGGAAGCACGGCTAAAAGAAGATATAATATCTGAGGTGAGACATTCTGGTGGTAGAATGCTTTTACATCGTGAAGAATTTAATCCCGAAACAAATCAATCCAGTGTTGTGGGATATTGGGAGAACATTTTTGCAGATGATGTGAAGACACCAGCTGAAGTTTATGCTGCCCTAAAGGATGACGGGTATGATGTTAGTTACAGGAGGACACCATTAACTAGAGAGAGGGAGGCGTTAGCTTCTGATGTTGATGCAATCCAGTGTTGTAAAGATGAGTATGTACTATAACCACTTCTTTATACAATCCACATTTTGCTTCTTTAGCCACTAGTTTAACTACTGGTCTGATTGGTCTATTTGGTAAAGGAATTGAAGAATGATTTAACTTGGAAGATGACCGCTTCAAACTGCTATTGTTGGTCTTACTAGTAGGGAATGACTACTATGAATTCACCCAGTAATATAGTTTTAGGAGGAAGCTTATTTCATTATAATTTTCAATATTGAATTGATTTTTGCATGGATGATCTTAATTGTCTTATCTTTTTTCCAGTTGTGCAGGGAATTACCTATTTGTTTCACACACAGGGTTTGGAGGAGTTGCCTATGCAATGGCCATTCTTTGTATTAAAGTCAAAGCGGAGGCAAACTCAACAGCACAGATTCCACAAGGCCCAGTGATGGCTGAAGAGGATCTGCCATCACAATCGTCTGATGAAGAAGCACTTAAGATGGGTGATTACCGTGACATACTAAGCCTAGCAAGAGTTCTCGTTAACGGTCCACAAAGCAAAGCAGATGTGGACATTATTATTGACAAGTATGTTGTCTCACTATAATTTTGTACTTTTGAGCATTAAAGGTGTTATCAATTTTTGACCGTTAGGAAGAGAATATTACATTGTGTTAACTCGTTGACTGGTGTCTGCTTCGGTTAGAACCTATATTAGACTGCATTTGTTTGGCTATGCATCATTTAATTTTGATTCCGTATCGTTTGCATCTCCAAGGTCAGTCTTATTTGGCATATTGTCAGTTGTTGTGCAGAGTTTCTTACTTCTCTTCCACAGGTGTGCAGGTGCAGGGCATTTACGTGATGATATATATTATTACAGTAAGGAACTCAGGAAATTTCGTGATGGGGATGATGAACATCGTGCACAACTCAAGGATATGGGAATGAAGGCTTTAAGGTTGATTTACACGTTACCAACTTATGACCATTGGCTAATGTTCTCAGTAAATGTGTTATATTTTCTTGGTGATTAGTGACGACCATGTTGTTCCTTCACTTCCCTTATCTATTATATTTTCTTGGTGATTAGTGACGACCATGTTGTTCCTTCACTTCCCTTATCTATTCCCCAACCAAATTCTTTACTTTTTCCGGTACGAAGGCATAACCAGTTTCCTTTGTACATCTACAGGCGATACTTCTTTCTCATCACATTCAGATCCTACCTGTACAGTACCAATGCAGCTGAAACAAGGTTCGCTTCGTGGATGGATGCGAGACCCGAATTGGGACATCTTTGTAATAATCTCAGGATTGATAAATAAAATACACTTGTAGTTTCAACAATTCAAATGTATGTATGTACAGCTAGTCAGCCTGTGGTAGTTTCTCCAATGTACAGCTAGTCAGTTTGTGGTGGTTTCTCCATCAGTGATTTCGCTCTGTTCCCTTTTATCCTTCGTTGCATGTATAGGTGGAAAATAGGTATATTGCAGTTGATACGTCACCATAAAATCATTGAAACCTGATCGAGCTGAGGAATTAAGTTCCTTTGCATGTCGAAGTTGGGCAATTTCGCCGATCCGAGCCTGTGGGGCAACTAGGTTTTGCATGTTTAATGCCAATGATATTGGACCCTGGAAGCTTTTACTCTCCGCCATAGCAACTTTAGGTTAATAGAAATCCTGCAGAGTCACATTTGCGACTCCGGTTTCGACACCTGTTTTATGTTGTAATAATACTACCATCAGATTCTGGTGTATCATACGTTAACCATAAGCATGTTTGCTTATAATTGTAGTCTTCCCCTTGGAAGTTCCTTTTCTTTTTAAATTTTTTTTGCCGCATACTGTCCTCTAACAATTGTAAAGATTAAAGAGTAGTCTTCAAAATAGATAGAATCTGCATCAGAGTAAATGATAGTCACACTCACTGAACTGATTAATTCTTCTTATCCCCCAATACTTGTCCATGAATATCAGAAGGTAATACTGTCAGACAAATCAATCTCATTGGTAATCTTTCTACTGTGAATTATATGACTAACGAATGTGAAGTCTTCTAGATTGCTGAGCTATAACATAGGCAGTTGAAGGGCTCTCTTCAAGGACAACCTGATACCCATCGCCAAAGCTGTCCATTCCTTGGGCCAAAAGTTGCCAGAAAATCCCACCAGTAAACGCCCTACCACCTTTGACACTGTTATGTATGATATCATATATCTTCTGGAAATAACCATCTCTTGTTTGAACGGTGAACCCTGGAAGTTTTGAAGACTTGCCAAACTCCCCTATCATAAGTGGTTTTCTGAGCACTGAATCGGCGTCCAAGGTGTGTACTTGGATCCATCTGTCCACAAAAGCGTCTTGTTCCTTCTCGTTTGCGTTGGGCAACCTGCGTCATGTTCCTTTCATATGATATGAGGTCATGAATTGTAGGAAAATTGTGAGTGGAGTTAGAAAAGGCTTACCACGTTTCTGGGTAGAGATGAATGGTTGCATAATCTATCTCTGGGATTTGGTTGTTCCAGATAAAATCAGACCCATATGTGATGTTGCCAGGATTGTTCTGCTTCCCTGAGTCCCCGTAAAACCCTTCAAGTCCTATTTCCAGAAGATGATTGCTGTCGATGGATTTGAGGTATGCTGCCACTTCCTTGATCCAATCCTTCAAGAATCACAACACAAGCCATCACAAGGAAGAATATAAAAGTCACAGAAAAGGTATACAGATAGAGGGATGTTACGTGATACGGTGATAGATATACTGAAAATGGGAGATACGTGGATTGCTCAGAAATGACCTGAATTAGGACTCCAGAGGGGTCATCGGAACGAGGTTCGTTTATAAGCTCCCAAGCGAAAATTGTGGGATCATCTTTGTATGCCATTCCAGTAATAGTGTTGATTCTCGTGAGCACAGTCTGTCAGAAGAAAGAACTCGGAATAAACCAACATTTAGAACATGACACTTGCCAATCATGTAAGATAAAGAGTAGAGAAAGATGTTGATAATGGTTAAGTAGGTTTTCTGAATCTTCCTAGATGGTCAGAAAAGCACAGGTTTTCCATGCATGGTTGCCTAATACTAACAGGAAGTCAAAACACAAATGCATAACCTTCACGATTCTACTAACGAACCTCTAGATCGAAAGCCTGCCAAGACTCGGAAACGTATGTTACTCACCAGTCGACGGAAAATTAAGAACTTAAAGGATTGTCCATACCTTGACATGGTTCTTGTAATATTGTCTGATGAGAGGATTAGAATAGAAGTCGTTGTCGCTACTCACTTGCTCACCTCTTTCCCTTGCCCATCGAACATATTGATGTCTACCTCCAAAATCCTCGTAGTTGTTTATTAAGCCCAGGATCACGTAAATCCCATATTTTCTGGCTTCAGATATCACCATGTCCAGTCCCTGAAATAAATTAACACAAGAAAATTAGGAAGGAGATAAAAAGAATAAAGGGAATAGACATCGTAATTTCACGTGATCAAGCAAGCATAGTTGAGAACTGAAATAGCTATTAAACTCAACTTTAGCTTGTAGAGTTCACACAGCTTCTGTAACAATTTACCTTGAAAGTCTCTTCATCGTAGTTGTTGACCTAAATTGTCTTGTGCAACCTGAATTGTTAAGAATGGTAGAAGAGTTGGCTATGTCAGTGAAAATCAAGA
>JANITW010000010.1:20280725-20317534 GCA_027564335.1 Erythroxylum williamsii | reverse complement strand
TTGCAGGAACCTTTGAGCCAGAATTCTCGTGTTCAGCAGTCGACTTCATGGATCCAAACGGCAACGTGCAGCTTCGCTAAAACCAGGCTGAACCAGAGAGGATCGACATTCAATGTTATGACCGAGCTGACACCTCAAACATAGTCTAATGGTCACCTACACCTAGCGGGATACAATGTTTATGGCGTGCCCACGTCTCTTCATTAGTCCGCTCAACGCCGACAAACTCCGAAGACCCAGCAGTGTTCGACTCTTAAGGGTGGTGCAGGACGGGCTGCACGTGGGCTCGGATCCTCACAGAACAAGGCCCACATGCCTTTGCAGCCCACGCCCAGTCCACTGTACACCCGCGCCTAAGGGCCAGCCCACGAGCCCGCCCCAACTCCCTCGACGTCATCGTCCATGACACACTAGTAGCTACCCACGCATGCGACCTCGTCTTTTATGGCACCAATAAATGCTCCCCAAGCTCCCCCACCACAGACGCAAACATCGCCTCCGCCATAGTCATCCTTCAAATCTCACATAGCCATCTCTATACCCTCCCATACCGTGGTTATTATCCAAGATCCCACGTTAACCGACGCCATGCAAGAGGAAGAGAGCTACCATGCAACAAGAGCACTCACCCAAGACGTAGGAAGGTCCTCACCCTTGCCTCTGTCCTCTAGGCCAAATCTCATGCCCCTTGGTCGATGTTCAAATGCATCTAGTGAGCCAGCCCAATAGCATTCTAGACTCGCCCACAACAGAGGAACTGATGACCTCCACGATAGACCCCTCGAGGGTAATGGATATTCCCCCAATAAAAACTCACACATCTTAGTGTTTACTTTTTTTTGATGTCCTATCATGTCCATTTTCATTTGGAATTGTGAAGGGGTTGGAGGTAAAGCCTTCAAGCCCATCCTGAAAATTTTTCTTAAAACTCATCATCCTACTCTTACTGTTCTCGTTGAACAGAGAATCAGTAGAGATCGAGCTTGGAGGGTTATTCGTAGCTTGGGCTTTGAACATTCTTTCAGAGTAGAGGCTTTAGGATTCTCCAACGGTATTTGGTTAATGTGGAACGGTAAAGTCGGATTTTGTTAGCCCACTACCAATTCATGCATGCCAATATTGAATGGGGTCGGTTTAATTTCGATTTTACAGTAATTTACACTAGCCTGAATCATTCCATGCAACACTTTCTGTGGGATTATCTTCTAAACTTGCTTGAATCAATTTTAAACCTTATATCCTGGGGGCAACTTCAATGCTAAACTTGACAGTTTCGATAAGAGAGGGGGCTCCCAACTTCTTCCCATAGTGAACAATCAATTCCGAGACCATGTTCACCACTGTCACCTTCATGATCTAGGCTATTTTAGGCCCAAATTCACCTAAAAAAGAGGACAAATTCTAGCTAGGCTAGACCGAGTTCTTTGCTCTACCTCCTGACATTCCACCTTTCAAAACACTTCGGTTCAGCATCTCCCTTTCCTCAAATCTGACCATCGACTGCTTCTGGTGAACCTTCATAACAATCTAAAGTTGCAGCGTATCTCGAAACCTTTTCGCTTCCAATCAGCCTGGTTGACGCATGATGAGTTTAACTAAGTCATAAAACAGGCATGGTAACCGGATCCCACTGATATTAGTGGCACCTTATCCAGTCTCTCTGAATCCTTATAGGAATGGAACTATAACACCTTCGGGAATATCTTTTATCAGAAGAAGAGGCTTATGGCTCGGCTACAAGGCATCCAAATAGCTCTGGAAACCCAAGACTCCCATTCACTTCATGACCTAGAGGAGCATCTCTAAACAGATCTGGAACAGATCCTCTATCAGGAAGAGCTCTATAAGCCAGGGCGACCGAAATACGAAATATTATCAAACCATTACCAAGAATCGATAGCATAAATCTTGACATATCACCCTCCAAGATGAATAGGGAATTATGAGATCTGACACGTCGAGTATTTTATGGATAGCTCAAACCTTTCTTTCCCATCTCTACAAACAGGACAGCTCGTCACCTAAGAATTCCCAACTTCCTGCTGTGTTCCCCCACCTCTCCCCCTAGGATATTACAGCCTTACAACTTACTCCCAACCCAGAGGAAATCAAGACTACTTTCTTTGAGATGGCTCCGAACAAGGCTCCTGGAGTGGACGATTTTATGGCCCTTTTTTATCAATCTCAATGGGCCATAGTCGGCCTATCCCTGACTTTGTTCCTATAAAAAATTTTCCAACACGAAGTCTAGAACACTGAACTCAATCGTACCATTCTGGTACTCATCTCCAAGTACCCCAAGCCCACGTCGATAACCCAATTTAGGCTCATGGCACTTTGTTTCGTGTTGTACAAAGCTATTACCAAACTCATTGTATCCCGCCTCTAGCCTCATCTCGATACTCTAGTTGCGCCGACCCAATGTAGCTTTGTGCCCGGGTATCAAATCATGGACAATATCATCATCGTTCAAGAAGTGCTACACTCTATGAAAAGGAAATCTGGGAAAAAAGGATTCATTGCAATCAAGGTGGACCTTAAGAAAGCTTATAATAGACTTTCCTGGGACTTTATACTAGATATCCTTTTTAAGTTTGGGATTCCGGACTCACTAATTACTTTTATCATGAAATGCATCTCCTCAGTTTCCATGCAAGTGCACTGGAATAGGGAGCTTAGTGCCTCTTTCTCTCTTGCCAGGGGTATCCGCCAGGGTGACCCAATTTCTCCTTACCTTTTCATTCTTTGCATGGAACAACTTGGGCACTTAATTAATGAGTCTATAGCTCAAGTAAGATGGAAGCCAATTCGTTTAAGTAGAGACGGACCCCCTATCCCATTTATTCTTTGCCGACGATCTCATTTTATTCATGGAAGCTTCCCTTGACCTAATACAATAAATCCATGCCACTTTAGATACCTTCTACACCTCTTCGGGTCAACAGGTCAGCCAAGACAAGTTCCGTTGCTTTTTTTCTAGAAATATTCCATTCACATTGGCTCATTCTCTCAACAGGGCCTTGAGATTCAAGCGGACAAATAATTTAGGATGTTACCTCGGTGTGCCCCTTCTACACGAACGAGTAAACAGGAACACTTACCAGCATATTCTACACGGTCCAACACCGCCTCTCGGGTTGGTCTGCTATCTTTTATTGCTCGTCGGCCGACTCACGCTGACTTAGTCTGTCGCTGCTGCGATCCTGATTTATACGATGCATACGGTCTGCCTGTCACGGCATTTGTGTGATGATCTAGAGAAAATCAGGTGCCAATTCTTATATGGTTTCGACACCTAATTCTAAAAAGATCAACTTGGCAAATTGGGACACGGTTTGCCTGCCCAAGGAGCTGAGGGGTCTTGGTCTTTGCAAAATTCGGGAAACCAATGATGCACTTCTTACCAAACTCAACTGGAACATGGTTTCCAAGCCTGAAACTCTATAGGTTCAAGTGATTTCTGCGAAATATAAGTTTGATGCTAACAATTCTCCCTTTTCCCTTGAAGCTACAAGTGGCTTGATGATTTGGAGGAGTATCAAAGCGACTTGACCCCATGTGCTTCAGGGAATGACGTGGATGATAGGGGACGATTCCAGAACGAGATTCTGGCTCAATCTTTGGGTCGATGACTGGGGGGGGGCTTCTTTCTCTTGCAATGGCACCGATCCCCCCGAAATGCTTGAGCACCAAGTGCATCATTTTACCACCACCATTAGTAACTGAGATTGGACCCTTTTTCAACATTTTCTCCCTTCGACGGTTTGTTTGGCTATTGCAAATATCCTTCCACCGACACCGTCCCTAGGGTCGGATAAACTTGTATGGGGCCGTACGGAGAACGGGCAGTTCACAACATCATCAGCTTACTTCATGATCTTGCAGCATGATGACACTATGGGCAATACCGCCTGGAGGTCTATCTGGAAGTGGCAGGGGCCCCAACGAATCCACGCATTTCTTTGGCTCCTTTTGCACGACAAGCTTCTCACTAATCAACAGCAAGTCCACAGAAGTCTCAATGAGGATGTGACCTGCTATCATTGCCATCTCGAGGAGTCCGCTCTACACGTCGTTCAGGACTGCCCAAAAGCCTGCATTCTTTGGGCAAGGTTCTCACCTCAGGTTATCAAAACAGAGTTCTTTTCCATGGACCACAACGATTGGCTCATTACGAACCTTCACACACATAGAGGGAAGTAGGGAGCTTTGACTTGTCTATTATTTTTGGCACCGCATGCTGGTTTCTCTAGTCTTGGAAAAATAGGACCCTCTTCGAGCATCTCTTCTCCTAGCCGATCTCACCAGAGCAACCAGTGCTGGAATATGTTCAACACATTCGCAAAGCAGCTGTTTGGTAACAAAGAACTTAACTGAGCAATGGCACTTATCGGAAGCTTCCGATAAGATGGAGCAAGCCTACCCCTAGCTGGGTGAAACTTAATACAGATGGCATCTACAAAGGCTCCAGCTCTTCGGCCACAGCAGGTGGCTTGCTGTACGACAGTTCTGGCGTTTGATTGGGCGGCTTCGTCCAGAACATTAGCGGGTGTTTCCCGTTATTTACAAAATTTTGGGGGGTGAATTCGGGCCTCAAGCTAGCATGGGCTCTAGGATACTGCCATGTAGTCCTCGAAGTGGATTCGCGCGAAGTGACCGATCGGCTCTCTTCTCCGCAGGCGAGGGCATCATCCTTAAACCCTTTAGTGTTGAGCATTCATGAACTCCTTTCCCATAACTGGGTTGTTATAATTAGGCATAGTTACCGTGAAGATAACCGATGTGCAAATTGGCTTGCAAATTTTGCAGAACAGTTTTCCTTAGGGATCACTTCTTTTGAGCACCCACTTAGGAGATGCATACCTCTTCTCGTCGAAGATAAATCAGGAGTCTGTCACCACAGAATTATCATATAATTTGTTATGTTTTTCTTCCTTTATTAAAAAAAAGGGATCCTTTACAACTACAATCATAAAACCTTTTAAAGATGGGCCTCAAGCATACAACATGCTTTTTGAAATCTAAACAATTTATTTTTTATAACTATAAACCTGATGCTATTCAATGATAGCCCCCACAAATCCGACTATGGACCTACGAAAACTTTTTAGGAAAGAAGTCTTTCGGTGTTTGAAAATCCCGTCTTGACCTGAAAGGTTAAGACAGTAACCTTGTAGCCATTGTTTAATAATAGTTTCAATTGATTAACGCAAACCCAGTGGGCAGCTACAAGAGGCGAGAAACACGAAGCAAAAGCATAAATATTAGGGTTAACTCTGATTACAAAGAGTTGATATCGAGTTTCAGATCAGAGATTCAGTGTTTATAAAGCTGCAATCATCCAGACCGGTTCTTCCAACTGGTAAATACTGTTGAACTAAATTGTCTTGTGCAACCTGAACTGTTAAGGATGGTAGAAGAGTTGGCCATGTTGGTGAAAATTAAGAAGAAGAAGAAGCTGAGAGGGAAGCAGAAGGAATACAGATACAGATGGAGGCTGAGAATGATGATGCTTGACATAATTCAAGGGTGTATGAGCAATGCAGATCAAATTCTGATGAAGGGAATTCAATGCAAGAAGGAAGATGATGAGAAGAAAGATGCAGATGTGATGATTTCGGATAGTGCAGAAGAAGAGCTCAGACAGAATTGTTGAAGAATGGAGATCAAAGACAAGAAGAAATGCAGAGCAAGAAAGTGCAGAATCAAAACTGAAGTTTAATTAGCAAATCAGGATTAGATGAAGTTAATCAAGAAGAATGAAGTTGGAGCATTTTGAACCTACCACTGACATTTGGATCTGGAGTATCATTTCTGGTCCTTGAAGAATCAAGCAACAACAGAAGAGTTTAGATCAAATTCCACATTGGAAGACAAGTGTTACTTTTGTGTCTTGCCAAATGAAGAAGTTTTTTATCCTATGCTTTTGTTCAGTTTGTACTACAGCTCTATGTCTGTCGTGGCTATGAAAAGAACAAAAGGAAGTTTCAGAAAGTTACTTTTATGTTTGTGCTTTATGTTTGTGCTAAAATAGGAAAGTTTGTACTAGCCTAGTTTTTTACACATTAGACTATGCTTTTGTTTCCTAGATCTTAGATGATTTAGAAGTGGGGAGAGCTCGTATAAAAGCTCATCTTCATCATTTTCAAAAAAGAGAGTGAACTCCATTATCAATACAAAGTTTCAGAAGCATTTTCATATTTCTGTCTTTTTAAGTTTCATAGCAGTAGTAGTAGTTTATGTTTCTGTAGTGCATGAAAATTTGAGGGGAAAGTTTCCTACACTAGATACACACTCAAACCAAAACCCATACACAAAACCAAGAAGTTGTACCAGAAGTTTAATTTCGGTATAGAGGCAATACACCATTTTTCAAATATAAACCCTAACCATACATACACAGATCCATGAGAAGCAACTTACACACATCATACACTCAGTCTACAAGCTGAGACTGAAGAGAAGTTCAAAGAAATACAACGATTTATAGCAAACTTACCTTTGTGTTGAAGCAGACAAGGTGTTTGATCAAATGACTCATCCATCTCCATGCTCGTAGGCTGAACAGAGGAGGTTCCCATCTTCGAATCTTCAAGGGAGTAGCTTTTTCTGGCCAGCAGTGAGGAGAAAGGAAGTAACTTTCACAAATCCCCTTCTTCAATCCCTAACCGTAGCTGCTATCAACAAAGAAAGGAGTCTTTCTTCAAGATTTCATCTTCGAGCACTAAACTTCAAAACTCCAGCCGTCCATCTCATAGAGGTAAGGAGTAGATTAAGGGTTTAATTGCTGTTTAGTTTAAGTTGAACCGGACCGGGTTTTTCCAATTAAAAGCCCACAGCCCACAGTGGTATCAGAGCATCCTTGGTTCACCTAGCCTGGACCAAAGTAAACAATGGCAGGTATGAATCCAACATTGATAAATTTACAAAATGTTCAAGCAACTATACCAGTATTGGTTGGAGAAAACTATAAAGCATGGGCTCTTAGAGTGGAGGATTGTCTTAGAATCAGTGATTGTTGGAATGTGGTGATTGATGGAGTAGCAGAAGATACAGGAGCTGCAACACAAGCTGATAGAGAAAGAGACTTTAGAGCACTTGTGTTTTTGAGATCAGTAGTTAGTGAAACAATTTTGCTAAGGCATGCTAGTTGTAGAAGTGCTAAGGAGTTGTGGGATACACTTAAAATGGAGCATGTAGGTTCAGCTCAAACATTAAGGCTGAGGAAGCAAGCTATTGTGAGAAGTTTTGAAAATTTTGCAATGAAGGATGAGGAGAGTGTGTCCACAGCTAAGGCTAGATTCTTGAGTCTAGTACAGCAGCTGAAAGAATTTGGAGAGAATACCAGTACAGAAAGATTGGTGGACAAATTTCTGAGTAGACTACCATTGAGGTTTGAGGCAAGCATTGCCCCTGTGGAATGGCAGTTTACTAATGACCCAGATTCTGTCACATTGGAGCAGGTCTTCAATGTTTTGGAGCTACATGAGGAGAGACATGGGAATAGAAGAGAAGGGGAGGAGTTTACACTAAAGGCTGAGAGATTCAAGAAACCAGAAAACCCTCCTAGTTATACCCGAAACCAAGATTCAGCTGAATCAAAACCTGCACAAGTCCAAACCCACCAAAACTCACCTAATCTGCTTCATAATAATTCATTCCCTTACCAAATCAATGCCTACACTCAACAACAGCCATATCCAAACCACTTGTACCCTCAAACACCAAACCCCTCACAAATGCCTTACCTAAATATCCACAATCCTAACCAATGTCCTGGAAACAATGATAACCGAATGCAAGGTGGAGTAAGAATGAGTAGATGGGGCATGTTTGCAAGTTGCAAATTCTGTGGAAGAAATAACCATTCAGTTGAGGAATGCTACTGGAATGACAATGTAGAATGCAATTTCTGCAGGAAAAGGGGACACTCAAGGAGGGTATGTTATGAAAAATGGTTGAAGCAGCAGCAGAATCCACAAAGCAGTCTTTTTGGAAAGCCACCTCCAATCCATCCACTACACAGGTCAAACACTTCGCCAAGCATGCTGTCAACTCACTTACAACCGTACCAGCCCTCTTCTAACCCACAAATGCATCAAGCACACTTCATTGGAAAACCAGAAACCTTTCAAACACCACCAGTCCAATCCTATGCAGCATCAGTACCAATACCTCAGCAACATATTTTCCAGCCTCACTTGACTCAACACCCTTTGATCCCTCAACCTTATGCTTATCACCCTCAAATGACACAACCTAACCAATCTCAATCAAGCTTAACATATCCGAATCACCAAGCCACTCAAACCATACTGCCTAGCCAATCAACTCAACATTCTCAGAACACAAACACAATGATAGAATCTGTGACATTTTCCCAACCCCAAACACATTCAAATACTCAGCACAATTCAACTCAACCAGAAACTTCACAAACCAGAAATCAAACAAAGAAAACCATACCCGAAGAGAGTGTATTTGTGGCAGAAATTTGCCAAGACTTGGAAGTAAAACCAGCAGACAAGGCTTGTGATACTGAAGTGATGATTGAGAAAAGAAGTGAATGGTTGATAGATAGTGGCTGCTCTAATCATATGACAAAGAAGAAAGAAGCATTTGTAGAGAGAAATGAGGGAGTTAGTGCTGTGGTTAAGATAGGAAATGGGGAGATTTTACCTATAACTTGGAAAGGGACAGTAAATTTGAAAACAAAGGCTGGAAACACTACACTTGAAGAGGTATATTACATACCTGAGCTAGACCAGAATCTCATTAGTGTCGGCCAGCTTGTGGAGAAGAAGTATAGAGTCCATTTTGAAGAAGAAATGTGCAAGATTCTCAATGCAGAAGGAGAATTGATTCATACGGTTCCTATGGTGAATAGAGTTTTCAAACTAAAGATGGCAGAATTTGAAGGTGCATTTGCAGCAACATCAATGAATGAAATTACACAATTGTGGCACAAGAGGTATGGGCATGCTAGTCTTGATTATATACTTGAAATGCAAAAGAAGGAGTTAGTTTTAGGTTTACCTCAATTGAGCTCTAAGCTGAAAGGTGTATGTGAACCTTGTGCCAAAGGGAAGAGTCACATCTTACCCTTCCCATCAAGTGATTGGAGAGCAACAGAAAAACTCCAGCTTGTGCACACTGATGTTTGTGGACCAATGAGAACACAATCAGCTGGAGGAAGTAGGTATTATGTAGAGTTTATAGATGATGCATCTAGGTACTCTTGGATTTACTTTATGAAAAGCAAAGATCAAGTGTTTGGCATGTTTAAAATATGGAGGGCAGAAGCTGAAAGTCAGAGTGGGAATAGAGTGAGATGTTTGAGGAGTGATAGAGGAGGAGAATACACTTCAACTGAGATGAAGAATTACTTTGAAAAAGAAGGGATTTTTCATCAATTTTCTGTTGCTTATTCACCTCAGCAAAATGGGGTTTCGGAAAGGAAGAATAGGAGTATAATGGAGATGGCAAGATCAATGATGTGTGGGATGAAAGTACCTAGGAAATTCTGGACTGAAGCTTGTTGTACAGCAGTATACTTGCAAAACAGATTGAAAACTAGAGCATTGGATGGGAAGACTCCATTTGAGGCTTGGTTTGGAGTTAAACCAAAGGTGCAACACTTGAGAGTCTTTGGTTGTATAGCCTATGTACACATTCCTGAGGTTAAAAGAACCAAGTTGGATGAAAAGGCATTTAAAGGAGTCATGATGGGATATAGTGGAGACTCAAAAGGGTACAGAATTCTTAATCCAAGAACAGAAAAGATACTGATCTCAAGAGATGTGAAGTTTGATGAGTATGAAGGATGGAATTGGGCAGAACAGTTTGGCATGGATTCTGGTAGAGTGAAGCTTGAAATTCCATTCAATAATGCGGATTATGATGAAACAGTAGCTGATAATGATGATGGAAGCACCAATTCAGATGCTGGTGGATCTCAGGAGGAGTTCCTACACATGGATTCACCAAATCCAGAAGTTCATGAGAGTGATGGAGGTCAGGAGGAGCACTTGTTCACTCCAGAAATTGGAAGGATGAGTTCGGATTCCCATGAGGGCTCATCAAGCTCCAACAGTGCTCACAAAAGGAGGGACTTGGCATCTATTTATAGAAACACTAACCCTATTTTTGATTTCAGGTACAGGGAAGTAGAAGATGAAGAACATGATGCAGCATTGCCAATAATTGAATCAGCCCTGAATGTTAGTTCAGAACCGAAAACATTCAGGCAAGCAACTAAGAATGAAGTATGGAGAAGAGCTATGGATGAAGAAATCAAAGCAATTGAAGACAATCAAACATGGATATTGATGGATCTGCCTTCAGCTGAAACAAAAGTGGTTGACTCAAAGTGGATTTTCAAGGAGAAGCTCAATCCGGATGGCTCAATTAACAAGTACAAGGCCAGACTAGTTGTGAGAGGATACAAGCAAGAATATGGGGTGGATTACACTGAAACTTATGCCCCAGTTGCAAGATTGGACACAGTGAGGATGCTTTTAGCTTTGGCTGCATGCAAGGGGTGGAGAATTCATCAAATGGATGTTAAGAGTGCATTCTTGAATGGAATGCTGAATGAGGATGTGTACTTGAAGCAACCAGAAGGTTATGAGAAGAAAGGAGAAGAGCAGAAAGTGTATAAGCTTGTAAAAGCTTTGTATGGGCTGAAACAAGCTCCAAGAGCTTGGTACTCAAGAATCAACACTTACTTGATACAAAATGGCTTTGAGAGGAGCAAAAGTGAAGCAACTTTGTATGTAAAGACTAAGACAGAAGGTAAATTGATCTGTTCTTTGTATGTTGATGATTTGATGATTGTAGGGACTAAAGACAAGCTTGTGAGTGAATTCAAAGACTCCATGAAATCAGAATTTCAAATGACTGATTTGGGAGAGATGAGATACTTCTTGGGTTTGGAAATTCAACAAAGGGATGAAGGCATCTTCATTCATCAAAAGAAGTATGCCGAGGAGTTGCTAGATAAGTTTGGAATGAAGGAAAGTAGTGGAATCAGCACACCAATGGAGCATCAATTGAAGCTAGAGGCAACCAAACCAGGTGAAAACTTTGATGAAACCTACTATAGAAGCATAATAGGTTCATTAATGTACTTAAGTGCCTCTAGACCCGATATTGCATGTGCTGTAAATATGTTAGCTGCCTATAATCACAATCCATCAAGGTATCATGCTTTGTATGCTAGAAGAGTACTGAGGTATGTTAAGTATTCGATTGATCATGGCATATGGTATGGAAGGAAGGAAAATGTGGAATTATATGTGTTTAGTGATGCAAGCTATGCTGGAAATGATGATTGCAAGAGTAGGAGTGGATATTGTTGTAGCTTGGGAACTGGAGTGTTTGCATGGAGCTCTAGGAAGCAGAAGATAGTTGCTCAGTCCACTGCTGAGGCTGAGTATGTGGCTGTTAACATGGCAGCCAAGCAAACTCAATGGATGAAAAAGATTTTGATGGATGTAGGTGAATTGGAAGATAAATGTGTAACTATCTATTGTGATTCGAGTTCAGCCATAGCCATGGCTGAAAACCCTTCCGATCACATGAGAACTAAGCATATGAGAGTTAAATACCACTATGTTAGAGAGCTGATTGAAGAGAAAGAAATTAAACTAGCATTCTGTCGATCTAACTTTCAACTAGCTGATGTTTTCACTAAGGCATTACCTAGATGGAAGTTTGAATCATTTAAGAAGATGATTGGTGTTCAGGCTCCACAAGACAAAGGAGGAGCTGTTGACCTAAATTGTCTTGTGCAACCTGAATTGTTAAGAATGGTAGAAGAGTTGGCTATGTCAGTGAAAATCAAGAAGAAGAAGCTGAGAGGGAAGCAGAAAGAATTCAGATGCAAATGGAAGCTAAAGATAATGATGCTAGACATAATTCAACAATGCATAACTCAGAAAAATGAAATTCAGATGAAGATGAATGAAACTCAATGCATGAAGGAAGATGATGAGAAAATGAAGCAGCTATGAAGAATTTCAGATTGTGCAGAATGAAGAACACAGGCAGATATCAAAAACAAGAAGAAATGCAGAGCAAGGGAGTGCAGTGTCGGAACAGAAGGTTAATTAGCAAATCAGGATTAGATGAAGTTAACTAAAAGACATGAAGTTGGAGCAAGTCAGTTGCCCAACTGGCATTCAATTATGAAGCATCAGTTTCTGTTCCTTGATAGAATCAAGCAACAACAGAAAAGTTCAGCCCAAATCACATTGAAAAAGAAATGTTACTTTTGTGTTTTGCCTATTGAAGAAGTTGTTGCTTTTGTTCAGTTTGTACTACAATCAGTATTTGTCTTTGTTAGTTTCAGTTAAGAAAAGAACAAAAGAAAAGTTCAGAAAGTTACTTTTGTGTTTTTGCTTAATCAGGAAAGATTGTACTAGCCTAGTTTTTATTCATCAGACAATGTCTTTGTTTCCTAGTTTCTAGTTTCTACAGCAAGTGGGAGAGCTAATATAAAGCTCATCCTTTTCATTTCGGTTGTAAGAGAGTTGTAAGAGAAAAAAAAACTATCAATACAAAGTTTCAAACCATTTTCCAGACTTCTGTTTTTTTGAGTTTCATCAAAGAGTAGTAGTAGTTTTAGTTTCATTTCTCTGTTTTGCGTGAAAAGTAAGGGAAAGACACGCACATACCCAACATACACACAAATCAAAACATTTTTACAAACCAGAACATACAAAATAGAGAGAGAGAGAGCCAACATATCCTTTCATACATATAACCCTACATACACAGATCAACACGATGAAGTAGCAGCTTACACATGAAGTTCAATGAAAAACAGAAAACATACTTTTGTGGTGAAGCAGACAAGGCCATCTTCAGCTCCGTAGGTTGTGCAGGAAAAGGTTCCATCTTCCAGCTCTACAGCCCTCAAGTCCGAAGTTTTTCTGTCATTAGAGAGAAAGGAGAATACAATCAGTCATACTCAGCAGCTCACAAAGAAAAGAAGAGAAGAGGAACAGAAGAAATCTGTAGCAAAAGTCTTACCTTTGATGTAAAGCAGAAAGTGCTCAATCTCCATCCCTCATTTTCGATTGGCTGAGAAGAGGAGGTTTCCTTCTTCAATATCAAGGGAGTAACCCTTTCTGGACAGCAGTGTGGAGAAACGCAGCAGGTTTCACAAATCCTTTTTTTTTCTCAATCCCTAATCGCAGCTGAAATCAACAAGGAAGGAGAGAGTTCATCTTTTGAGTCCTAACTTCTAAACTCACCCGACAGCACATAGAAGTAAGTTTAAGGGTTAAGAGTTAACTTACTGATCTGTTTACTTAATGATTAGTTGAGTTGGGAGTTGGACCGGGTATTTCTAAGCCCACAGCCCACAGTAGTGACCTGGAGAAATCTGAAGAGGTCTACTGTTACCTCCATCATTGTAAGCCCAAGTTCTAGCAATGTTCATACCATACTTGGAGGCCTGTTGGAACGCAGACCAGACTTTATCTCTTGTCGATTGATCAGAAGCCATGTACATCAGCCAATATGCATTGAAGCCATTTAAGTAGAGAGGTTTATCATTTACTACAAAATTGTTTCCTTTTGTTCTGACAAAACCAGGCCCAGATGCTTGGGACTCATAAGCTTGGCTATTCCTATGTCGGAAAACAACCAGAAAGATGAGAAACAGACAGGTGTTCAAACTTCTGCTGCCCACCATGGCTAAAAACAAGGAAGGTTGTTCAATCAAGAAGCTTGAACAGGCACTAATGGACACTCTTTTAGTTCGTGTAGAAAGGGGTAGGGATGAAGAGTTACAAGCTGTCAATGGTCTATAACCAATAAGAACTAGAGTTTATTGTCCTTTTCCATTTTGGTAAGATTAATAAATGCATCCAAATCTCAATCTGATCCAATTTAATGGTAAAAATTTTGAAATATTCATTAGTTTTCAATTTTTGGTTCAACTTATTTTAGTGATTCTTGTTATGAATTTATTTAATTAATATGTTAATTTTCATGATTTATTAAGTTATTATAAATTAAAATAAATCAATTAATTTTTATTTTATAATTTTTAATTAAACTTTAAATTATTCGATAATAAGAATAAATTCTTTCAATCATATTTTAAACTCTTTAATTTTATTTAATTTGTAGCTAATTTTATAACAATTTAATATCGATGAAATCTTTTAAACCCTAAACTTTAGTTTGATTTTTAAAACATTGAATAAATGTCACTTTTTATATGTTTAATTGCTAATAAATTTAGAAAAAAGTTGTCATTATTTATAATTAATTGCTAAAGGTCTTATTAAAACAATGAATCCAAGATGACAACATGTTTTGGAATTTGAAGAGCATCCTTGAATTACGATCCTCTGATTAAAAACATGCAAGAAAAGAAGACACATGTGAGAGTCTACTTGATAATTTGTGATGAAGATGTCAATTACCTCGTGAATACCAACTAATAGACCTTTTGTTTTGTGAATTACTCAACTCAATCTATTTCTTATTGGCAATTTATCTCCAAAATGAATGCACCCATTAATGCTTCTTGTTATACCAAATGAGCTGTTATCAGGCTTTAAGTAAAATTTGGTATATTATTAACTTTTATGATATCACGAAATTAATAAGATATTAATCTCTCTTGTTCTATTCACAGTCACACTATACATGATAAAGAGATGGACATGGCAAAAGTTCGAGGATCAAAATCACATCATTATCAGACCACACGAAAGGTCATCCTTTTGCACCTACTGTCTGACCGGAACATGAGAAAAGAACAGCCTGTGTACTAGGTGTCGACGTCTGAGATGTTTAGTTGTCGAATCACACGCTCAAACCTATGTAAGTTTCTTAGGTTGTTCAGAAAGTCCATAAGCTAGGACGAGCTTTTGCAGCCTAGGTTTGTTTCACTCGGGGAATTAGGAAAGCGATGCATATATATTTGTCTGGTGCCAAAGGTGCAGTAACCGTGTCAATGTCAATAATAAAAACTATGAGATGAAGTCCTTTTGGTTTGTCGCCACTTGTGTTCCGTTAAACTGATGATGCTGAACTTGTCTTCATGTAGCTTGAAACGAAGCCTACACGAAGAGTGTTTAACATTGGGTCTTGAGTAGAAAGGGACGCTTCTATTCTTGTTTCATTTGTTCAACCAGCGGCCAAATTATGCAGCAAAGAAAGAAATAGCTCACATTGGTTCTTCGAAAAAGGACTTATGTTCTTGGCTTCACGAGGGTAAAGATTCTGGATTTCCCGTGCTGCTTCAGGAAAGCACACAAAGTCCTCCCGAGGAATGTTATTCTTGTAAAACAGCGCAGGCGGCTATGGCGTAAACACTCTGATACTTGGATTGTTTAAAGATAGAGATACGAATATATCACTCCCTTAAAGCATATATATTTTTTTAATGAGAAAAGGAAGGGTACAAGTCTTACAGCACTAGTCTAGGAAATGAAACTCCTGTGTATCCTTTAGTAGGATAAAAAAATAACCCACATGCGAGTTTTGAAACAGATGGATGTCAAGTTCGAGAGAACTGACATAATTGGCTACCCAATTTGTAGCTTTATTAGTCTAGTGGTAAACATGTCTTGCCTTCACTAGCCAATCTCGAGTGATTAATTGTCGGATCCCTAGCATCAGGGAATTAAATGGAACTTGCTGAGCCTCTGGGGAGGATAATATATTGATAATAGTCAACGAGTCTACATCTAATTTCACTCTTCGATACTCGAGATCCCATGCTAGTTGTAACCTTGTAAAGACTCCCCATATTTCTGCGTCAATGACTATACAGTGACCGATATTATGTGCAAACCCTCCGAGCCATGCTCCTGTATTGTCTCTAAGTAGTCCGCCTATAGAAGCCTATGAGGACGACAATTTAAAAGCACCATCCGTATTAAGTCGAACCCAGTCAGTTGGAGGAGGGCGCCAACCCACAAGAGTCTCTACTCTTGTTCTTGTTGAGAACAATGCTCTACCTATGATTTCCTTGACTTGTTCAATCGATCGTACGTAATCGAGTACAATTTGATGAGGGTGTGTAGGCTATAAAAATTGTACATCAAATACTGTTTTATTTCGCTAATACCATAAAAATCAACAATCCGTACCAAATATGATAGACCATTTAAACCCATGTACCAGGAAATTTTGTTGCAAATTATCAGATATCCATGTGGTGTGGTTTAAGTTGAAAAACTCATCTATGATGGCAACAGTGGGGAAACGCCACCAGAAAGCATGAGCTTTACATCTGTCCAGGAGGACATGCAATACTGTTTCGGCTTCGCTACAAACCTGACAGTAGGGGTTTGTTGTAAGGTTTATGAGATGGCGTTGTTGATTAGTGAGGAGTCGCCCCTTAGCCATAAGCCATATGAACGCTTTGATCCTTTGTAGTCCGTCCCATTTTCATATTTGTGCCCATTCCCTGTCATTATTATTGTGCAACTGGTTATCGATTATACGGTAAGTAGAGTTGGTTGAAAAAATACCATTTGTGGACGCTCCCTATATCAATCGATCAGGTCTCAAAAGAGTGCTTGGAGGTAATGTATCTGCTATTGCCATGCAAATGGAGTTAGATAGGAGTGATTGGAATAGAGTCCAATTCCATCCTCCCCTGTCATTTACAAAAGATTTGATTGTGAGATTGCGCGTATAGCTGGGAATAGGATACAGGACACATTGGCCAAGGGGCCCGAGATCTTGTATCTATGTGTCCTCCCAAAATTTAGTCGTTTCGCTGTTGCCCACCATTTATTTGATTCTCTGGAGTACATCGACCCATATAGAAGCAATCCCTCGACATATCATGGAGCTTCCAAGAACTGAAATGGATTGTGGTAAGTGGACTGGTTTCTATTAAACTTACACTTGGCGCTAAGTACGTGGATCCAAAGCGCATCAGGCTTATGGAGTAGGGACCACCAAGTTTCGTTAGTAGAGCAGTATCGTTCGTTGCACGTGCATGATCATTTGGCCTAACCCGACGTCGTATAAGGCACGCTCTCCCGTGAAAGCTTAAGAGACTTGGAAGGCATTCTAATTTTAAAACCATAGCATTCAAAACTCTGATTTTGCGTTTGGAAATATGCTTCTCCTCGACATTCTCACCCTTTGCCGCCACTAAGAATCCCAGAGTTTCGATCGGTGATCTCAGGTAAACATAAATATCTTTAGGTAGGTATCACTGCAAATTAATCGTTCATTAGCTTGAACTTTTGATATAACTTACTTGTTTACCGATTACACCAGTTGATAAGGGCTGATATTTTCATGTAGTTTTTAACTGTAACTGCATAGATGGGGAATGAAACCGTCGAGATCGTGACAAAGCGCATGAAACTAGGAGTATTACTTTGCTATTCTTTTTGCATTTTCAGTTCTCAATGCCTTTCAGGTTGTGTGGGAATGTTTTTCTTGTTTCATGCTGCAACAAGCATTTTACTATATGTAATATTTCCTAGAATGAAGAGAAGGAACGTGGATTAGGGGATGAAGCAGAGCCAGAAAGTATAGAGAAGGAAGAAGATGAAACAAACATTGCGGGTTCTGAGGAGATGGAGTTGAATATTGCGCGGATTCTTGAGAAAATTGAACAATTTACCCAAACGGTACATCTGAAATTAAAGAAAAATAAAATACGGTAACTATAGCTGCTAATGATTTTGGTATTTTTCATGCTTGGTCATTCATTTTGTGCAAGGTATCTGAGCTGTTGGAATCAACAAAAGCCATGTTTAAGGAGCTTAGTAATGAATTCGAAGATAGGTTGATTCTGTAAGTTTGTGAGAGCTCTGTATCATTTAAGAACAATGGTTGATTTTATTTTTTATTAATTTTCGAGTTTTTATGGGTATGTTGACAGGTTACATAAGGAACAAATGGAGAAATGGCAGGAGGAGATCAAAGAACTTCGATTGCTTGATGCTTCAAATGAGGAGGCCAGTGCTGTTCTGAGTAATGCCAGATTTTTACTTCAGAACCCTAATGTTGACTCTGAAGGTAGCCATTGAAGTGGCTGTATCAATCCAATTTTCTCAGGTGACAGGATCATATACAGGAATATGCTTATAAAATGTATGATGTAATACAAATGCATTGTGTTGCGTAAAGAAGTATTTGTGTTCTTGAAGTAGGGTGGTAACTGAAAGAGCCTTCACTAAGCTCAGGGGCATAGCTCACTGGATAATTCATGCCTGAGCTCATCTAAGAAACTTGAGATCTAGATTAGTAAATTGTTGGAGACAGAGATACATATGTATAACTAGGGTAATAATCATCCCCATTCACCAACTCTCCCAGGCCAAACTAAGAGTTGGAGGAAAGTAAAGAAAATGAACGGTTGAACTATCTCACCTTGGTTGTACTAGAACTTGAATCTTGAGCCTGAGCTGATATTTCAGCTCCTCAAGAAGTACATATGAGCTAGTTGGGAGTTTTTTCTAAGCTGTTTGGTTCTTGGGGCAGCGGGTTTAAGTCTAATTTGAATAGTTTTACTGCGACTCATTTGGTGAATCCAGTTCAACTGGTGGCGTTCTTCTATGTCTAGACCCCAGCATGAACTCGTGCTACATTTCGTCTATATACTATTGCATCAGTGTTGTCATCAGCAGGTTTGGACGAAGCACAATCACCCTGTGCTGAAATTTTCTGCTTATGCAGCACAGGATGATCTGCACGTAACAACTAGTTGATAAGATAGGGAAATAGAATCAACGACGGACACGTAAAAGGATGGCATTGGCAGGGGAGGAACAGAGAGCTCATAAGCTGAAACAATGAAGGGAACTTCATGAACTGTAGGGTTACATATTTTTAAGCAATTTGGACAAACCAGACTTCAAATTAAACAGGAAATTGAAGACCGAATGCATAGGAGAAGAGAATGGAAGCAAAAGTTGTTGCCAGTTTCGTAAGGTAAGCATATAGATACATGCATGACGAGAACTTGGACCATGACAGTTTCATGATCAAATGTGTCTTGTTTCAATACAGAGTTGAAACGCAGCGTTTCAACACATTTTTGTACTCAGTTGATTTCGAGCTCTTTTCGTCCAGTCATGTTAGGTTGGCCATGGATCAACACTCTGAAGTCCAAATCTACGTCTATAATGTTACCTAAAATTCAAAATTAAATTTGGAAAGTTTGAATTTTTAATGTGAACAAATTAAATTTAAGTTTTGAGTTAAGTCTACCCAGATTAATATTATTTTTTTACAATTAATTTGATTTAAAAATTATAAAATTAGAATTTGGGTTGGTCTTGTGTAAACTTAGATTGTCCTTTGAATTTTAAATTTAGCTAAAGCAGTACCAACTAATTTGGCGGGTCAGGCTTTTTCAACTGGGTTGGGATCACCACCATTATAATAGTGGAACTCATGGCTTTCCGATTTGGTCTCGCCTTTATAAGAGACTTTCAATGTGACAGCCTTGTGGTAGAGTCTGACTCTATAGAAGCGTTGCGCTGCTTAGCTTCTCCTTAGGATGTTCTAGTCTTCCATCCCTTTGCTAGTTATCCGATCCTATCTTGGCAAAGTCTAGAGCTATGTTATCGCCAGTGTTTTGAAACTCAAATCGGATCGACCGGTTTGACTAGTTCGATCGATAACTGATCGGTTATCTGATTCGGTTGACAACTTAAAAATCATTCTCTAATTGGACCAGTTCGAACCGGTGAGAATTGATCAACTGACCGGTTAAACCGACAGTAGTCGAACCGATTGATCACTGGTTCAATGATTTTTTTTTTAATTTTTTCTTTTTAAAACTCATCACTTTTTTTATTTATATTTATTTATATTATTTGAACCAGTCAAATGAATTTTTATTTATATTTATTCATATTCTTTGGTACATTTTTTTTATTTTTTTTTAATTTTACTAATATTATATATAATTAAATATAATTATTGTGTAATTATAACGTTATACCGATTCGACCGGTGATTGGACCGATCGAACTGATCAAACTAATAATTAGTAAGGTTTCTAATTCGACGTTTGATCTGAGTTTTAAAACTTTGACTTTGACATATTTTTGAAGAAGGCAATCAATGCACAGATTTTTTAGCTGGTTTAGATTTGGGTATTGTACGTGAAAAGTGCGTGTGGCTCAATTCTCCGTCTGGCATGCTTAACCTTTTGCGCCCGGAAGCTCAAGGGGTTGCGTTTACTCGTAATTAATGTTTGTTTACCGCTTCTAATGTACCCAAAAAAAATCCCTAATTGATATGGATATTAATTACTAGGACAGCTCTACTTACAGCAACATTCTAGCGCAGGTACAGCTAGTCAGCCGAAATTACCAATTAATACATCTTAAATTAGATTATTTATCTATTAGCTACAGCCTTGTTCACTACGAAATGTATCTATTTTGTGTTAAAGCAACCAGCTTTTTTGGTCTCTTGCTTCACCTTGTGCCCAATTATATTCTGTAATTTTGACAGAGACAACAACATTTGTCTGAGAAAGTTCCTCTGGACATGATTATGTGTTTTGTTCGTCAAATCCTCTGGGCTTTCCTTCACTCCTTTACGTGTCATTTCCATTTGACGTTACTCAAAATCTAACAAATACATAAGACCTTAAACCATGAAATTTATCCTCTGTTTAATATAATAATATCTTATTTTATCTCATAATTTTCATCCATTTATTTATGCAGGATTTGAGAGACAAAATCTTCTGTTTAATATTATGATGTCTTATTCTATCCCATGAATTTCAGCCATTCATTTATGCAGATCCTGCATTTATTTATGCAGAATTCATGCAGGACCATATAAATAAATGACGAAGACACTGTAAAATTAAAGAGAAGATCCTGACTCTCTAACCATACCTTTGAAATATTAAAATGTACTAAATAGTTTTGTCGCTAAGGTAAAGCAAGCAAACGTGGAGAAATGACAACTTAAAGCCACTCCTATCTTTGTCAAATAACTAACGTGTTACCTACTACAGAGGTTTATGTGGTAGATACATTAATTATTTTGCTTCGTCTTTAGTTTTAATTATTCAATCACACAGTACTCAATCGTAATTATATTTTGTAGGACCACATATAATTGTTGCGATTAAGACAAAAAGATAACTACAAGTTTCCAATTGCATTCCAGCACCCCGTTTTTCTTTTATTAAACAAATACCTAAAAATTTCAAGAGAAGAAGAACAACTCCTCGATCTTAGGGCTTCTTAGGAGCGAACCTGGATTTGATCTTCTCCACCTCTTTGGTTCCAATTTGGAAGGCCTTGGTCAAAACGTTGTCAGGAACAGCTGGAGTTGAAGCAAAGAGTGTCATGGCCAGGGACTGAGTTCCTGGTAGTTGACTATTAAATGCTGAGATTACGGAGGCTGGTTTGTCTTCGTTGTTCTTCTGGAAGTGAACGAGGCCTCTAGGAAACACAAAGATCTCGCCTATTTTGATGTGCTTGGAGATCAACTTGTTTCCAGTGGTGATGAACCCGACGTCCAGTTCACCTTCGAGAACGAAGATCATTTCAGTGGCTCGCGGGTGTGTGTGAGGTGGGTTAAGACCCTGCGGTGCGTAGTCGATGCGAGAGAGCGACACACCTTGCGTATTCAGGCCTGGAATTTTCTCCACATTCGCTGCTGTCACTAGTGAACCCACAGTGCTGTTGATCACTCCTGGTTTTGCTATACCGTTGAAGAAGAAATCAGCTTCCGTGACATTCGCATCGGGTTTACATGTAAACCCATTTACCTTAGTACCTGAAAGTGTTAAGAGATTTCTCTCTAATGAGCAGACTATGGCTACGAGAACAGAAACAAGAAAGAACCTTTTTTTCTTTTTAATTTACCTGAAGAAGGATTAGCTACGCAGATATCTTGAAGCGAGTCAGGATCGTACGAGATTGCGACGGAGGAGAGGGCGGCGAAAAGGGCTAGATATGAGAGAAAAGCCGCCATGCTTAGAACACAAAAGGGTTAGAAGAGACACTGAATATGATGCCAAAGATAGAAAGGAACACGTTGATTTGTGGTGTAGTGTAGGTGTAGAGGTGGTAGCTGTATATTTATATCAATAAGTTTAAGGATATAAACGAGGAAGATTGGTCTCCTGAGATCGAAGCTGACGTGATACCAAAGCATGAAAAAGTCATATAACTTGAATGCAAAGAAAATTAAACGCAAGAGCTGTTGTTTTTATAATTGAAATCCCGGGTTTTCCATGGAAACTGACAACAAAAATGACATAAAAAGTCACCGTATAGAATAAATTTGATCGGCATACAAATAATTGGATTTGGAGGTGTACTGTATAGGCTGTAATTAATCCAATGCAAAAGACGCGAATAAGCAAAGCATTGATGGAATTTGATGACATGTGGCCAGTGGGAACATGAACTTTTAGGTCAACTGGAGAATCAAAAGGTCCATCAAGAGACCAATCAACCAAACCAGAGAGAAGGACATGGACCCTTGAGATGGGACATCGCTACTACCGCACTTGAGCTATTCTTTCAACGAAATTCATATGGTTTCAAAGAAGTAAAGAAATTATATATAAAAATTAAGAAATTGAAGACGTAAGTGAGTTGGTAAGAAATTCTCTTAACTTAAGTGAGATTGTTGGTTCGAATCACTCTTATGTATACAGCCGTTTAAAATTTGGAACAAGAGTTTTATCTTTCATGAAGAACTTATTCAGTTTGAGCGAGAATTAGTCTGAATATAGATAGCTTAAAGATACCTTTCTATAATTAAGATCCTCTTAAGATATCTAAGGAGCAATCAAAAGTGAAAAATACGAATTAAAGAAAAAGTTTTGGTTAACTTTTCGTGCACTGTAAAAGAAGGAGTAAATTAATAGCAAGGAGTTGTAGGTTAAACAGCTACGTCGCAGGAGTGGTTGAATGGAATGGGCCTGCCTGCCTGTTATCTGCTGTTTCTTGACACTCTCATGCGAACTTACTTTAATGTAACAAGGTACATTGCTTTATAAAAAGTGAACTTCAATGGGAGATTTTAGTTTTTTGTGTTGTGGATGCTCATAATAGCCAATGTCAAAGCAACACCTACTTTGATTAATACAGTCAAAATCCCAGATTTCCTGCAATAAGCAAGAGCATGAAACATGCAGATGCATCCACTTCGCCTACTTCAAATTTGTACATGACACACACGATGCGATATATTTTAATGGAAGCATCACTACCAACAGCTTTTCCCTCACTCATATCAAAACCCAACACCAGATAAACAAAACCATTGTTGTTTATGTAATAATTAGGATTAATGGATTTTAAATATCCAATCTTTTCCAAACTTTCATCGAATCTCCATTAAAAAAGTATATTAACTCATTTTAAACTATTGTCATTTTATTGGTATTAATATAATTAACTAAATACATAAAGAAATATTACATAATTTTTAATATTAAATAATTAATTACAATTGGCAAAAAACCACAAAATCTCTCTAAATGTTAATTTTTAATGCTTAATACAGATACTATTTTGAATTGAATTCTTTAATTTTTAAAAATATATTTAATTAAGAATGTTTAAAAAAATTATAATAAAACTGAAAAATTAAAGAAGTTATCACTTCTTAGATTGTTGTTCCTAAAAGTTAATCAAAGTTTATGTATAATAATGAACGTGTAACTTTGGTAACTTTAAAATTTTGAGATATGAGCCGTTACATGAAATAAAGGAAGAGGTCTACTTTGTGGGACCAATTCTTCTGTTCCCTCTATTCAAGGCCAACTCTGTGCCATTCAAGCAGGACCACATATTTCAGTAAAATCCCAGCAAAATTTGTGACCATGCTTGAATGGCACATGGATGCCCTTGGATAGTAAGAACATAGGATTTCAGGGCTGATCAACTGAAAAGTGAATGACCAACACGGCATAAAGGTGTTAATCAATGCCAAAAGTCTTTCTGACACCACTACAGACACGAATGACGATAAGCATGCTTGAAGCGAATTGCACAACATAACTATATATTAATCTAATCAGTTCTGACTATATAAAATGCATTCTGCATCTTATGTGGAAGAAGACAAAATATGCACAGGGAAAATGGAGTGCTAGCTTTGTCTGAGATCGATTAACCTTCAAATGAAATGAAATAGTAAAAGGGGTTGGAATCTATGGCCATTTCACCTTCAACACTGTGTTAAGCAGTGAAGTGAAATCACATCTTCCTCTTTCTGAATCAAACAATCCTGTTTCAGGTGAAGGAACAGATTTTCAAGGTTTTTGCTGCAAAATTCTGGCCGTACTCCAACACACTGCTTACAGTGGAAGGCTAAGAACACACAAGAGTTGGGTGTCAGGTGTCGGGTGTAGGTGACAGCTTAAACACACAAAGTTTTATATAACGGAATGAATGTGGAAACTGGAACGGATTGATCGTCCTAGCTTTTGTGTCAACTAAGCTTGGAGATAGACAAAATGATTATATCCAAAAGAATGTCAGATCTAACATTTAACAACAATAAGGCAATATACAAGTGAAACGGAAAACTACCCAGATGATCTCCAAATCCTTCCCTCAAGGGAAACCACCAAAACAGAAACATCATCGTGATATTTACGTCGATCTCCATGTGGAATATCAAGCAGATCATGAAAACCCATTCCTGCAACAACCAATCTGAAGCCATCAGATTCAGAGAATTATAGCAGATAGGTGAAAGCAAAAGGATTGATTCCTGACTACCATAGTATTAGAACCTAGACATTAAGTGATACTTTGTGACAAATCCTATAAGTATTATTAATTACCACGAGCAGGAAAAAGGCTGGCACAGCAGGCAGCAACTCAATAAATTAAATATAAAATGAGAATCAATAATCTGTGCAGCCACAGACTCTGAGACCTTTATAAAGAAAGCATTTGTTGCTACTTGGATCCCATCAAAGTCTCTTTTTTTTTTGCGTTATTCAACCTTTTTCCAAAAGTATTTAATCCTCAAAATTGAATGAACGATAACTTTTTACTGCTTACCATTTTTCTTAGCAGCACGGACTAAAAGTTCTGCAATAAGATACTGTGCAGGATCACCTTCAGGGACTTTCTCCATGAACCATGTAACATGGGAAACCACTTCTTCATTGCTGAAGTACTGGTAAAGTCCATCAGAAGATAGAACCAAGAATCGATCACTTGATGAAAGCCGGTGGTGAAGAATAGAAGGAATGCAACTAATATAAGGTTTACTTCCCACATAAGGTATCCGAAAGGAGTGTAGCAGAGCATCATTACAACTTGGCTGCACCAAAGAAGGGAAATCAGGGGAAAGACACTATACACATCAAAGAAAAATGAAACATATACTACCGATTACTAAATTCTGAATCACAAAATTTTAAATACACTAGCAGAAATCAGGCAATGAAACCATGAGAAAGTTTGTAAAACACCAACAGCTATCAGGGAATGGTGGTACATATATACAGCAACACAAAAAAATTTAAAGACTAATCATAAAGCCTATTCACCCCCTTTACTCTTTAACCATTTCTTCTGTATTCCTAATTTTATCACACCATAAATCGCTGTAATTGCTTGAAAGGGAAACTTTGATCGAGGGGAACACAATAACCATCTAAAATGTGGAGCAAATGAGGTTAAGAACAGTTCTACAAACAAAATGCAGAAATAATAGTAGGCTTTTCATAAGCAATTTAAGCATCAATCAGAGAATACCTAAATGTAAGGCAATTTCAAAATTTCATACCCTGATCTATTCTTAAAATAGCATCTTTTAATTTGCACTCAACATTTTTTTTGCTGCGTTAAAATAAGAAGCAACAGTAGACAATAGATCAGGTAATACAGACATCTTCAGTTAGCAGATCAATAAATATTCAAGACAGGTTAATCACAGAAATTAGAGGAGATAGCTAAGGAAATCACACAGACAAATTACCTTCTTCAGAAACCCAGCACCAAATGCCCTGGTAACTTTCAACTGGCCCTTCACTCGATCATTTAAAATAGCTTGGATGTCATCAGGATGTTCAGCCTTTATTCTCAACACTTCCTGCAAAAACTTACGATTCATTAATCACAAGCAGATGCAATTTCAATATTCAGCAACTCCTCCCTTAATTCTGTATTAGGAACATCCAAGTAAAGTCGACTCCACTTAACTTAGTACATTTTAAAGATGTAAACAACTCTATGATAGATGACGATAAGCTAAACATGTCCTAGAGATAAATTATAAATGAAAATAATTAATTGCAATATTCAAGAAGGTACCTCTTCAATGCTTGTGCTATGATCAGTGGAAAGCTGAACTGCCCTCATCTTCAATCTACAAATCGAGATCTCCCTGTTCTTGTTGAGCACATTAACCTGACTGCTCAAGCTATGGATTGGAGACTCCTCTGAGATTCTGTCCAGCTCCATGCCTACTAACGACTCTCTTAATCTGTTCCGAGGCCTAGTGTCATCCTTCAAATAACTTGGATTAGATTGACGATCATTAGGTCTTTCCTGTGCTAAGATTGCTCGGCTATCCCCAATGTTCATGACATATACATCTTGATCCTTCATCAACACTACCAGCACACAGGATCCCATCAGAGCAAGCTCTGGGTGTTTAAGGTCCTTTTCCACCATTTCCATGTAAGCCTCTTCAGTATGTTCAAGCGCACGGGTCATAGCTCTTAAAACAGCATCATGGTCAACACATACTGACTTTCGTCTTCTGATAGGTCCTGAGGATTCTACTACTCTTTCGTCAGTGTGACTTGCCTTTCTATGCCAATCATAACTCCAAGGAAAGAGCTTCTTTCGTAAAGACTTCTGCTTCCGACACATTTGCCTAAGCTTAGAACCAATATTAGACTTTCCTAAACTCTGTCTTTGTAAAACAGAAACTTCAGCTAAACTGCCTTGATTGTTTGATTCAACCCCACCAGCACTATCTTCTCCAGATGTAGTAGGATCTTCACCCCGACAATCGGACCCATCTCCTTTATGATCATTCAATGAGGAAACCCTTACTTGTCCTTCTTGGAAATTTTGTCTAGAACCAAAAACGTCTAAACTTTGTTGGTAATGCAAATTCCTGCTTTGCTTGTCAACCACTGAGATTGATGTAGTACCTAGTCCACCACAAGATTCCATTTGTAGCAACTCATATAGCCGCATACTTTTCCTAACTTGGCCAGTCAAATTGGAAGTTGGAACAGAAAAAGGAGAAGAACCAGAAATGGTAGCCTTTTTACAATTAAATGATTGCTGTTGTCTGCTCCCATTATTGTCAGCTTCCTCCATTATCTCACAATTATGGAATTGATCCCCGAGAAGACCAGGATTATTTGACTGTCCAACATTACAAGAATCATCAGCACTCAAACTTGGCTGATTTCCCCTGCTGCACCCTGAATCATCTGCATAAATCTCACTCTTCTGAACTTCAACATTTGCGGAACCACTTGAAGCATTATTATCTTCATAATCCCATAAAAGTCCTTCAAGCTCCTTGTCTATGGCTCTGTAGAGATTGCTCATCAGAAAGTCAGTTGCATCCGGCCCACTAAAGCCATCATATATTCCAGCAAATAACCATCCATGCTCTTCAGAAATTACAACCTGAATCCTATCTTCTCCAGCCTTCCCATGAGCCCACTGCAAGTTGCGACTGTTCATATACTCTCCTTCTGATGATCTTCCTTCAGAACAATTTCTCATGACTTCTTGATGGAACTTTGGCTCTTTAACTTGCCATGCCAATTGAGTAACTGGACGCAACAAAATCTTATGCATCCACCCCAATCCCATTGAATGTCTTGAGAATGTTTGGGAGAGAGTGCTCTTCACTGGTCCACTAACACTCCTTACTAGAAAATGGAAGCGGGGCCTCCTACGACCTCGTGCAAGTGGAGCAGAGAAATTGGATATATCAGCAGAATCAAGGGAACCTGACATTACCCCTTTTTCCATTGGTCCAGACATAAAACCACTGCCCTTGTCTAAAGGACCTGAAGCGTAAACTCTCTCGAGTGGCCCAGACATGAAGCCATTTAAAGGTCCAGAGCCACGAGGTAACGGCTGCAAAGGGATTGCAGCAAATGAAGCAGTGCTCTCAAATGATGCAGCAGGCTCTTGCATATCACTGGCAAATAAGGCACTCTGGCTACAAGTCCTAGCAGTTTTCACATTAGCACTGACCGATGCCCCTGATATGGTTTTAAAAGTAGTTTCAGGGACGCATTTACCTGATTTATATAGACCTGATGGATCATCTATTGTATCCTGTATAAATGAACCACTGAATGTTTCTGAATCCAGGACGCTGGAATCAACCGTAAACCTCTCAGAGTTTGACGGAGTAATAGCAGGAGAATCAAAAATCGATGGCCTTATGTAACAAAATGAATGGCCCAAACCCTCATCCAATGGCTCCAAAAACTCCAAATCAACACCGTGTTTGCCATTGGAGGGGATAAAACAACCAACAACACGAGAGGTGTTGTTACCCATTGGGAAATATGGACCTCAAAAGAAAGACTTTTTAGGAGATATCTGATATGGAGAACTTATCTCACTTTGCACCATAGACTGATACAAAATGGAAAATTTCAAACGAAGTCTCAGGAACCCATTAAGCCCCTCAACCACCTCATAACTTTTCAGTTGATAATACATCATCAAACTATATTACTTCCAAGCATTAAAACCCAAAACCCTGATGTTATAAACCGAACTAACCCGCTTACAACTAAAACCCCGAAACCCCGGCTAATAAATTAGTGAAAAGGAACTGACTTTGAACATCAATTATAAATTGGACATAACCATTAATAAAAACAGAATATGAAGGGCGAAAGGCAATGGCTATAGAGTGTGAAATGTCATGATCTGACCTCGATAGAGAGTGTCTAAGCGTGAATAAAGCAGTGGATCGAGCACAGTCGCAAACAGATCTATGGTACGGTCTCAAAGGAGCAATAAATGGAACACATCAGATACAAACAAAGACATAGAACCCATTTAGTTTTTTGTGGAATCTGACAGAGTATCCAAATTCAGAAAAACAAACAAAAAACAATACCACCCCGCATGATTCAATCACTCCGACATGGACAAGTGTTCCAAATCCTTTGTGACACTTTATGAATAGAAGAATTAAAGAGACCCAGAATGAGAGGAGAAGAAGAAGACCCAGAGGGATGTTTTACGACAGGTAGGAGCTTATACATAGAGAAGCTATGAAGATTAAGAGGGAAAAACAGTGAAAAAGGAGGAGATTGTAATAGAAGAAATGTGGGTTTTTGATTTAGTAAGTGCTTATTATGCTAATAATTAAATTCGTGAGAACTCGGGATTTGGTGTAACGATGGACGATCAAAGTTGAGTTCATGATTCATCGAGAGGACAAGGAGAGGGTCTCCTTCTCGGGGTTTTCAAATGGTCTGGACAGGGAGGGTAGGAAATTAAAAAAAAAAATCATCTCAATTTTTAAAATAAAATATTTTAAACTTGTAAAAATTAATATTTAATATAAAATAATTTAGAAGGATAATGACTTTAAATTTCACTATATAAAAATAATTATAAATAACGGATTTGGTGGTCTCGATGGGTTTGGTTTTATTTTAAAAAATATCTGATTAAATTAATTACTTATTATATTGAAAGTCTTTTTTTTCTCAACCATAAGCATTATAAATAATTTAACTAATAAATGATAAAAATCAAATTAAATAATAATTTATATTGACTTAAAAAATTTGATAAATATTATTTATTAATATTATCGCTTTAAACTATGATCTTGTGTTTAAATATTTACGAGTTATACCATAGAACATAGACATCATAATATATATATTTAATTATATAATATTCAAAAATTAAATTCAATGTACATCACCGAACAAAACAAGCTCATTATTATAAAAACATGCAACTAATTAAATAAGAATATAATCTGTCTTGTACCGATATGGGCACCTAAGTCCAACGAACATTTGCAAGAACAGCATCCAAAACCCACCTATTCCTTAATGTTTGACTTTAACCAAATCCACTAAATGATGATTCCCAAGGGCAGGCCATTGCCTTATACTCTCTTTTCAACGCCGATTGAGTGCCACTGTCCTGTGATATTAAATAATTATAAGGTTGCCGCGAGTGCGCATCTTGTGACATGATATTTTGTTTAATATTATAATATTTTATTTTATTTTATAAATTTTAACTATTTATTTATATAGATATTGTGTTTATTTATACGAGATTCACGCGAATCTTACATAAATAAATAGTTGAGATTTATGAGACATAATAAGACCCTATAAAATTAGACAAAAAATTTAAACTCGCGCATCTCTAATCAAAGTCTAAGCCAATAATGTTATACATATTTTTTCATATTTTATTTTGCAATCACCGGTCTCTTAAGGCATTCTCTTCATGTCCCTGTCCATTTTTTGTTTAGTTTCTATCGACCACAATAACACATCGACGAAAAACCAAGATGAACAGAGTTGGCCCTCCATTGGTTTCATTTAGCATTTCTAGATAGGTTGAATGCAATTAAATAATACTTTAATAGCTTATATTTTATTCTCGTTCACAACATTAGGCCCTAACAAAGTTATAAGGACTTGGTGGATTGATAATGATAAATTTTGTGATTAGCAAATTATTAATTTGTTATATGGTGGGGAGTGTTGGACCATTCTATCCATAACTTGTCACACCAAACGTGTGGCGTTTTTCATTAAGCATATACGCATTACCGAAGCATAGATTTCCATAAACGTTAGATTAATGTTAGGTTTGATTGAGCTGAATTCATGGCAGTGCACTACTACCAATAAGAGATGCAATAATTAAGGAGTAAAGCCGTTTGTTTAAAGAGAAAAAATGAATGCAAGTACACGCTACAATTCAACCCTCTTGACCATAAGCCATCCGATTTAGAAAGGAGGAGAAAATTAGCGCCTGGAAGGACAGAGGGACATCAATTCGAACCAAAATGGTTTGACCAATCGACTCAAAAACTATCCGATGGAGTAGTGTACTGTACGGTGAAGCAACAAAAAAAGATACTAAGATTTTCTGTCCAATATTACTTTATCTTATGCTGTTTTATAAAATCTCAACTATTTATTTTATAGGATCTATGTGGGGTCCATGCAAAACCTATATAAGATATACATAAATAAACAGTTGAGATTTATTTGACATAATAAAATATCATAATATTAGACAAAAAATCTGAACTCTAAAAGAGGAGAGCACATCGTGTATCTACTCCGCTTGCTTTAAGCTTTTTGTATTGGGATAGAGAATCTTATGCCGCATGTACAGACCTTTTTGTACCCCTCACCTCGCCCGCCCTTTACATTCCAATCATGAATGGGATTCTTCTGCAACAATCATTTAGTTCAGGAGTCTCCTAATTATTGAACTCCGTTCACCGTAGATTGCGGCATGCAAAATACCTACATTTTAGGAAATTTGACCGTTTCACCTTAGCCCCGGTCGTGATCCTTTTACGCGGGCGTCCCTGTCGAGGTCGTAATGCCGTGTTCTTCAAGATTAAGCCATTGCATAAACACATTTATGAGCTGAGGTTAACGTCTAACAGTACAGAAGACAAAGAAGAAGTAAGATCAACTCATGGAATGGAGCCTACAATTCTAGTCTACAGTAAAACAGGTAACTATAATTTAAGACTGGTATACATGTGTTATTCTAAACACGGCAGATGAAGTCAACAACATAATTGGCGTTCTTTGTTTCTTCCTAATCCTAAGACGTGGTATATATGTGTATTCTAAACACGGCAGGTCAAGGCAACAACATAATTGGCGTTCTTTGTTTCTTCCTTCCTTCCTTCGTCCTGTTTAATTGTATTAAAATTCTACTGTCAATGAAGAATAAAGTGGAACTTACATTTTAATTATTAAAACTTTCATCAAAACTTAAGTTTTGACCTGATTGTTTTTAATATTTGAGTAATTCTTAATTGAAATTAAAAAGACAGAACCAATTTTTTTTTTAAAAATTAAATATTGTTAACTGAAATCTTTTCTGATTTTTTTACGAAGAATCTGCCTCCTATCAATATAATATTAAACTATTCTACTTATCTTATCATCATCATTATACCTAATTGTAAGATCTGGACAGTTTGATAGTACATAACCTTACCCTTATATAATAGAGAGACTGTGTAAATGAATAAATTTTATTTGAGGATCAATTTAACTTTCATACTAGCTTAATGAATCCTATTTCATAAAGAACTTAATTATATGATCATCGTTTTAATAGATCTTGAAGGAAACTTAAATATAGATAAATATGATCTTATCACATGCATATGCATTTTTAACCATAGCACTTATTTGGATGTGACTGAATTTCACGGGTTAAAAAACATTTGTAAAAGAATACTTTTTTTTTTGGGTGCAAAGATCTAAACTATCAGTTAATCATCATAGCGCTTTTGAATTTGAAGACACATTTTACATTGAACTTGAAATTCCTAATTGTTATTTAACAACTGATCGTGAAATGTTGTAACTTAAATTCATCAAGTGTTACCAATATTTATCATCTTCCACAGACAAGGTGAGTTTAATATTTAATTAGAAATCTAAACTTCTCGTACATATCCAATAATGTAAGCAACCAACAATCGATAAGATCTCGTTGCTGTTTATTTTTATACCTTTGTAACTGGGATGCAATTTGATGTATTAAATTATTATTTAATTAATAAAAGACATTTTTTTATCTTTGTATATTAAGTTAATTACATTTGATGTTTTAATACTAAAGATAAAATTCCTGGAATAATTACTATGTATCAAAATTACGATGAGATCATAATTGTGAGATTCAATTTACATTTATGTATTATTCCTAAATGTTTCTAGTTGTAGTTTCATTAAGACAAAATATTGTTGAAACGGTATAACTAGCACACATTATGTTTCTTTTTTACGAAGAAAGTAACTAATTTCATAAATTAAAGTCTGAAAATACTTAAAATAATATGTGGATGATTATTAAAGAATAAGTCGCTGAACTAACCCGACTATTAGAATCCCAATTTGAATATTATTTATATGTCTGTGGATTTTCTCATAATGATGGTTATATAATTGATCATTAGACTTTAGATTACTACAGTATCTCGTATGAGAATTAATGTGTTTTAATGCTATTTATAAAACGCCCTATGATAATTCAGTCGATAGTATGTGAACTATATAAAGATAGTTGAGTAAGTCAATAAAAAATTCACCAGTCTAAAGTAATTAAAGAGAATATTTTGTTGTTCTGATTAGTAGTGATCTATGGAATTCTCTATCCATAGTGAATTGACATTTGAAAAGATGTTTTCAAATTTTAATTATTAATTAGTAAGAATGAACATGATTGGACCAAAAGAGTAGACATTATATTTATACCTGTCTAACTGAAATATTTGATGTTGAAAGAATTAAATTATACATAACAACTATGCATGGATAAGATAAGTCAAACAACTTTGACACTTGATATTTGGGTAGTTATGACATGTTGCTAGACGTCAATCTTGATCTATGATTATAAATTGTTTAATTGGAGAATTAAAGAAAAATTAAAAATAGTTTAATTTATTTGATTCTAATTGTGAATTATAATTATAATTTATAATCATTGTCAATATATTGGGAACCTAATGAGTCACACATTAAAGAGCAACTTGTGAAGGAAAAATCAATTTTAATTAAATTGGACTTAATTACAAAGTTTAAGAAATTTTAGAGATCAAATATGAGATATTTGATTTTATTAAAATCAAATTAATTATAATTATAAAGTGATTTTAATTATAATTAAATAATTTAATCTTAATAAAAATAAAAAATCCCAATGATTTTTCTATTAACAAGAAGAAAGTTAAGGAGCTAGCACTCTTGTTCTTTCTCTCCAAATTGATTGAGAAGTTGTTCTGTGGATACTATTAGAGGCCAGACAATTGAATAGCTCGTTGTTGACATAGTGTAAAGTTTGTTTAAGATTTCAACAGGAAACACGAATCAAGTATGATTTCCTACTTTACAATTCGTGTTTTTATTCAAGTTATGCAATTATTGAGATCCAATTGGAATCTATAAAAATTTTATTTTTCAGCTACACTCGTGATTCAATCATGGTTGGATTCCAACAGTTGCCATATATCTGTTAAGAATATATGATATGTCAATTAATAAATCGATCCTTAAGTAGGTTTTGTATGTTATATTATAAGTCATATCTCAGATTTTAATCTTCTTTTATCTTATTTACTTCAGCATATCACAAATGTATTCAATTCTCTTACTAAGAGACGGTGACCACCTTTGAATATTTTTTTAGTCTTATACAACCTACTAATCAAAATGACCTTCCTTTGTTCTAATTTTTTTTAAATTGAATTTAATTTACTTTCCTAGAATTATCCTATAAGATTGTATCACATATGATCTTCTAGTAACATTCTAAAATAGCAAAACTTAAATTTAATTTTTAAGAATTAGAAAGTCATAATGATATATTATGAGGTTCATTTGTCCTTTAGAATCTCACACAATGTGTTGGACCTCAATTCTGGAGCCTAACTGGGATGTCCTTAAATATGTGCTTGTGCTTGTTACCATGTATGGTTATTCCAATTACCCTCATTAGTCATCCTTGGTTCATCTTCATTCTCTGATATCGTAAGCGTTGAGCCTTATTTTTCAAATCATTCTTATACTGAAGAAAATATTTTATGCTCAACTTCCATCCAGATATTGAATAACTTAGAGGTTGAATCAGAATTTGACCTCTTTATATAATTTATAAACCTACGTCTCTAATTTATCCCCCATTTAAAATTATCTCAGTTGGAACCCTACAGATCCAGATACATTCAAAATGCTGAAGCATGTTCAATAAAATAACACCAATTCATACTATTCCAACAGATTCCTTCACTTTCCTTCAATCAAAACCTTTTTCCAATCAATTCAGAATGCTACCAATTTTTTTGTGGAGAGATAGCACAATGTGTGAGGAATTTATTATCTCAAGGGTCACTTCGTTTAGAGGTCAGATAACAAAGATTGGTCGGATAACAATTTCCATCCAGAAATTGTAAGTTTTAGGGACTGGGTTAAAATTCTATTCCTTCAGATCATTTGTAGCTCTATGTCTCTAGTTTATTTATACATAAGATTCATCTCATTTGGAGGTCGGATAACAAAGTTATGGCCGAAAGAAATCAAACAAAGTTCTGTCCTCAATCATATTGAACCTATTTCGGGAAAAAGGCATAACTTGCTATAAGGATATTAAATCAAGTTCATTCTTAAAGGGTTTGAAAGAGAACTTCAATATCTACATCTTTCGTGAAGACTTTGAAGTGAGATTTTGTTATCTAAAGGGTCAGAATTGGACCAAACTATAGGATCAGATGAAGAGTGCACCAAACGATATGACATCTTCACCAGATGATATGACGTCACCAGATGATACGTCCTCACCAAACGAAGCATCCTCACCAGACAATACGTCCCTACCAGACGATACGTCCTCACTAGACGATACGTCCTTATCAGATGATACGTCCCTACCAGACGATACGTCCCTACCAGACGATACATCCTCATCAGACGAAGTGTCCTCACCAGATGATACGTCTTTACCAAACGATGCGTCATCACCAGACAATACGTCCTCACCAGACGACACATCATCACTAGACGATACGTCTTCATCAGACGATACGTCCTATACTCCTGAGCATCTCCACATATAAGAACCATAACTTTTGACCCCGATATCTAAAAATTTCATACTTTATAGTGTTGGAAAGCTAGAAAGACAAGCTACAATTTCCATGGAGACAACTTGTCAAATTCATCCTAGATCAATCCAAAATTTTCCCTAAAGTCAAAACATGAAATTTTCCTTTATGGAAGACTTAAATTTTGCACTGTGTAAACTTAGAATGTTCTGAGCATAAACTTGAAAGCTCGTGTGTAACAATTTATAGCGAAAAACAAGCAAAACCTTTGAAAACATTTACTTATCGCAGAAAATTCTCTTTGATTTCATAAAACACATGTTTCTCCAGTTCTTATTGTGTAGTCAAATTTACAAACCATAAAACATAAATGCATCAAACTTGGTCATAGATCATACGCACATAAGCACATCAAAATGATTTGGGTGGATCTAAAATAGAACGTATTACATGTTTCCCCTAGGCATCCTGTGTAGCCGTGAACAGAATATACTAATGCAATCTCACATAATAGTTTTGCATAGCTGTGAATTTATGGAAATCTATGGAGGAGCTCCATGCCACTAGTAGGCAGGCAGGAGAAGCCTTTAACTTGGTCAATGTGCACGTGACTTAACTTAGGGAACCACCACAAACCCACATAATCATGTATTTCACATCTTGTAAATATATTGCCCAAAATGGCACTTTTCTGAATCTTGACTTTTCATAGACATGAGATATTTCAAAAATCATTTCCAAAAACTTGATTTCATAAACTTGCATTTTTTCCTAAAAGAATCATTTCCAAAATCTTTTCAAAAATCATCAACACAATTTATGTAGCAAACATGTAACAATTTCTTAAATCATTCAAAAGCAATAAATGCAACACTTATGATGCAATTGAAATCATTAAACCTCTTTGATTTACAGAAAACATTAATGGCTTATTTGCTCTATTATAAACATGTACCCACCTTGATTTCCTTGCTTATAGGCTTGCTCAAAATGTCTCTACTCTTGCTTCTCTT
>JANITW010000010.1:20114022-20126187 GCA_027564335.1 Erythroxylum williamsii | reverse complement strand
TACCCTTCAATTATCTACCTCATTATCTCCAAGCTAATCCCTTAACCCAGTGTAATAAATACAGGTGCCAATTTTTGCGTAAGTACCTCTAACTGTGGCGTGTGTATATTGCCACAATTTTAAGGAATGTATATGAAAATTTTCCTAATGTCTCCCACAAAGAAAATTAAGTGACCTTTAGATCCATATGTGTGTACGCAATAGCATAAGGGGACTCCCCTTATGAATCTATCACAACCCTATTTCGAGTCCTAAATATAAAATAACCCGAATGTTTATGAGTAAACCAATGTCTTTTCCAGCACTATATTTTCAGTAGATCACTCAAATAACCAAACCAGAAATCCAAGTCACAAATCCGTGGAATCACTGTTTAAAGGGAAATTGAGTAGAAACTTATGAAATAAACAAATATTTCACTTCAAGTTACTATAAGAAACTAAATAAATGCACATAACTTCATCACCACCACGATATGATACTTGCATTGTTACATACACCTAGATCCTAAGGAAGAGAAGTGTTTCGTACATAGCAATTTCAAAGGGCATACAACTAAAGTCAGTCTATTTTCAAAGTCACTGACAAAAGAGTTCCCACAGATAAATAAACAATATTGCTAACCATACTGAAGTTAACAAATCTATTATATCCACCATGCAACTAACATACCCAGAAGCTATTGACAGAAAGTAAAGTGTCACTGCCACCATAGCCCACAAGCATCACAATTTCAACAGAAGCGACATCACAAATATTCATAGCACTCAGCTGCTATTTAGCACAAAACTCAAAGTGTACAAGCATATCAATTAACGGTCTATCATAAAATAGGTTTACGTAGCCTTAGTCTTCCATCCTAAACAAAATTCCAGTTCACTGAAGTGCACCATTTTGCTACTGTCAAGTAAAATCTTCATATCTATTATACCAGCTCGTGTAAGCAAATAAACCAAACACCAACAACAACTTTAGCCTTCCATCCTAAACAAAATTCCAGTTCATTGAAATGCACCATTTCGCTACTATGAAGTAAAATCTTCATATCCATTGCACCAAATCATATAAGCAAATAGAACATGAATGATGACCAACCAAATATTCTCGTCCTTGTAGGAATGCATTTGTCGACTGCTAGTAAAAAAAAGTTTCCATCAAAATTAAGTGCAAATTAAAATTCCAGTTCACTAAATGCGCCATTTTGTTACTGTCCAGTAAAATCTTCATATCTATTGTGCCAACTCATGTAAGTAAATTAAAAATGAACAATGACTGACCAGCCATCCTCATCCTTGTAGTAATTCATTTGTTGGGAATATGCAAAACATGCAAATTAAAATTGTTAAAGAACCATCTAGTATTGTTGGAATTTAATTTCCCAAATTACATCATAGAGCTGGAAAATTTTCCAATAGAATCAGATCAAAAGCCTAGCTCCACTCACAATGAATCCCAGAACTTTTGCACCTCCTGCAACATAGTATTCAGCCGTCTGCCCTAGCTACATGCAACACTAAATTAAGTTATTAGCTGAATTCATCAAATTCACGCCAGTCTCATTCAGAGTTATACTTTGATAAATTGCGTTAATCTGAACTGATTGATAAGGACTCAAGTTTAGCATCGAAAAAATCCAGGGAATAATATGAAAACCATAAACTAAAGCACTAGAAATCCTCAAACCGATAAAACTTAAAAGGATAGTAAATCTTTCTTCTTTCTTTTCACCTTATTGGGAAGATCAGCGGGGGCAAACAAGAAAAAGTTATCTTAGAAGCATATTTTTCTATTCTTTTAGTAACATAGGTTACATTCAGATACATGAAGACAAAATTTTAATTCTTGCCACGTATATCATATCACACAAACCCAACATATGCTTTGTCCGCCACAAAATCCCAGCATATGCTTTGTCCGCCATATCAAGTATTTACCATAGAATGCCAATAATCTCCAACGACGCCATAGAATAATTAAACGTATAAGAAACTTGAGTTCAAGAAATAAAGTTTCCTTTCCTGCTTCTGCCCATTATCCTAAGCAAAAAAATCGAATTGTATAACCCAATTGACCATAAGCAATTCCAAGTCTTGCACTGGCAGCGATAGCGAATTTCAAATCAAGTTGAAGGCCATAATAGGAGTTCGAAAACAGCAAAAACAAACACAACAAACAACTAAACCAACTCATGCAAGTTGATTCTAACAAAAACTATCGGAACCCCCACAGATCGTACTCCTCGCAGCAACGAAACGTTCAAAGATTTTAACAAAAACAACAGAGCAGATGGGCAAAAAAAAAAAAAAAACTAAACACAAAAGGAGAACGGTTCACATTAATTTCCAACCAATTAAATAAACAAATCCCACAAATCGAAGCGGAATAAGATAACCCGTCTGGTACAGAGGCAATGTCAGAATAAAATTCCAAAGTTATCGAGAGAGAGATTTGTGAGCAACCAAAACAGTAAGAAAGTGTAATAATAGAGACTAAAAGGAAGGAGAGGAATTGATTAGAATCTAGGGAGGTTGCAAAAAGGAAAGGGAAAGGGAGTAAAACTAGGGTTTGGAGTATCGAAACTTACCTTAAATGGCCTTATACTTGAGATTAATGATGCCTCGCAAAGCGTTAGCATCAACTTAAATATCCACCATCTGGTACGAACAATCACCTTTGCACTCTAACACTTTCTAATCAACAATTTGTGACGTTTTTAAAACGTCGCAAAAAGTCTGAATAATTCACGACGTTTTATTAGAAAAAACGTCACAAATTGCATGTTTTTATTGTAGTGGTAGAAAATTTTAATCAATTTTCTTCTTTGGATTTCTCTTGTAAACAACATCATTAACCAATTATACATTTTCAAATTAGGAAAATCTAAATTCTAGAGCATACTTAGGTTATCACTTTCTTATTATAGTAAAGTTGAGAGCAAAGCCATGTACTTCATTTGAATATGTGCAAAAGCCAAACAATCTCCGAAATATAGTTTTTGTATTAAGTTATTAACATTAGTAATAAGTGCTAGATCTTCTCCATGCAAGAATTGCATCCGGGAATAACTACACTAATATAATGATAACACGTTTCATTTGTACCGTAATTTGGAAAAAAATTGAGTATTTTTTTAAAAACAATATTTCAAGATTAAAAGCCGCTAACCAATAACAGAAAATATTAATAAATAATTTGACTAACACAATAATAAATTCAAGTTCATAGCCTCACGAAATTTTTATTATCATAATTTACCTCTATTTTCAGTTATCATAAGAGTCAAACGTTGTAACCTTGTCTAATGTTATCAGTACTTAGGACCATTAAAATCAATATTCTTTTGACAATATTCTTGCCCACTAATAAATATTTTAAGATATATTTCTAAAAAAAGTTTCATATATAGAAAATAGTTTAGTTAATATTCAATTTGATATGATGGTTATAAAAGAGCGCTAAAATGATCAACCCTAATTTATTCCTTTAAAAAATGCCATTTGAACTAGATTAGTAAAATTATGATTACGGTTAGTAATTTTATTTATTTATTGATTAATTAAAATTATTTTCATAACGTTTAATATTTATTTGAACATTATAAAACATTAAAATTAAACTTGGATTTTACGAAAATTTGAAAATTGAAATATAATTTGTCTTAAGCATATGGATTAAGAGATACTCATATATAAAAATAATTCTCTTAATATTTTGAAAATTTTAAGGTAAGATATAGAAGGTGTTTGGTAAGCAGCTTATCAACTGCTTTTTTAACTTATTGACTAAAAGTTAGCTTTTTGATCATCTTAAAAAGTTATTGATGTAGTTAGTGAATGACTTATTAGTTAGCTTATTTAACTATAATAAGCTGATTTTTAAAAGTTTCATAAGAGGATCTTTTGATATTAGCTGTTTGTTTAATGACAGTATTACCCTCGACTTTACTTTCCACTTTCGTTTTGCGTGATTTTTTTTATTGTACTGAAGTTTATAATAATATATACTAAAGGGTTAATTAAACTTTTTAATTTTTATTTAATATTAATTTACATTTAAAAATACCATAATATTATGTTTTTAACATAAGAGTCATATCAAATTAATATTTTTAGTATATAACTACTATATATCGTATTTGTGTCATACTATAATCATAGATATTTTAATTTATTAAAAAATAAAATTTATACATATTATATGAAAATACTAATATGATGTAGCTTACTGCATCATTCATGTTAATAGAGAATTTAAAGTTGGATTATTATTATTATTATTATTATAAACTTAATTTTTGTAAAATTAAATATCTAAAATATAAATTCTTATAAAAATATTTAACGAAATATTAAGAGATATAATATTCATGCTTTTATAATTTTTTTAAAATCATATCCCAACTAACACTAAATAATTAATATTATTCACCGATTAAATTAGTCGGTAGAATTAACTATTAGCTAATAATTAATGCAATTTATATGTCATAAGTATATTTGAACCTGTCTTCAGTGTGATTGGGCTGCTTGGTCCATCTACAAGAGGCGCAAAAGAATGATGAAACATCTTCGGCTGTGTTCATTGACTTGTAGCTTTGAGGCTTTTGGTCCAATGACCAACAGCGAAAGTGGTGGCGGATATTTTGAAGATTCGTCGGGGAAGCCAATGGACTTGGAGTCTACAAATCCACTTAACTACACTTCCTTCTTTCCATACTCTTATCTAGAAACAGTGACGATCGAATTTATTGTCCTTTCTCGCCGCTGGTTGACTTGAAGTGTTTTCCGATTTCCTCCAAAATGGCTTCTGCGTTCTCTATCCAAATGGTGCATACCCCAAGAACTGTATTTCAGGTACCCTTTTTAACTTTCTCTTATTCCGCGACGTTTGTTTAAGGTTTGGCTGCTGTAAGAATCTAACTGGAGATGTGTCGTGGTTCTCTCGGTTATGACAGCGTAGTTATTGTCAGGATGCTGTTAACGTGAGCAGGGCGCAAGCTATATCTACCAGCTCTATTTCACAGCTAAACCACTCCCAAACTCCAACTCAGAGAAGGACTACTGTTGTACTAACATCTAAATCTCACTATGCCAGGGCGTTTCCCGTTTTACAGATTTCAAAAACCAGTCTTGTTAAACATCGGAGAATGGCATGCGCCAAGTCGATGGCCAATGTAATTGCCGTGTTTGTTGTTGTTTGTATGTTTATCAGCTGTTATTCGTGTTGCTGTTTGGGTAAGTGTTGAAATGTGGTACTATAGGCTGCAGAGCTGCAGGCGAAAGTGACAACCAAAGTCTTCTTTGACGTTGATGTCGGGGGTGAACCTGTGGGTAGGATAGTAATGGGCCTTTTTGGTGACGTTGTCCCAAAAACTGTTGAGAACTTTCGTGTCTTGTGCACAGGCAAGCTTCTCTTAATCCGTATATTGGAGGTCTTCGGTTCTGTGGATTGCTTCTGACCCATCAATCGTGCAGGGGAAAAAGGGTTTGGCTACAAAGGATGCTCCTTTCACCGGATTATTAAAGATTTCATGATTCAAGGAGGGGACTTCACTGAAGGAAATGTAATCTTTCATGCTTTCTTTCATGATGCTTGTTAAACATAATGATGATTTTACTGAACAAGAATTGCTCTGTTCATTAATTGCAGGGAACTGGGGGAGTTAGCATATATGGTTCTAGCTTTGAAGATGAGAGCTTTGCTTGTGAGTATTTGCTGGACCTCTGAAGAGGGTTATTGTATGGGGGGCGCAGCAGAATGTCATATTTCTTGTTCTTACTTTTTTATTTAAATGGTTGATTTCATTAGGGTCCTTGTAGTATTAATACCTCAATCACTTTATTGCAGTGACGCATGTTGGTCCTGGTGTGTTGAGCATGGCCAACGCCGGTCCAAATACCAATGGTAGTCAATTCTTCATTTGTACAGTAAAGGTGAAATAGCTGCTTTATTTTGGCCATTTCTTGATTCCATATCCGCTTTTAGCCTTGCTTGATTAGAGATCCTAGCTTCCGCATCTTTTCACTTCAACGTAAACATGTTGCATATAATTTCCTGGAATATCATAGTTCTGAAAACTTGATGTTCTGTTTTGTACTGAATTCAACAAAAGCCACGACAGTCAGAAGCAAGCTGGCAATAAGATTCAGGAAAATACTGATTTTGAAAACCTGTGAAGGAATTAGGGGATTAGGGCTTAATTCTTGGATAATTTTAGTTTTCAAGTCTCTTGCTCTTTTGTTTGTGTGTCTGATATGCTTTTTTTTATTCTTTACTCAATTCTGTGTGAGGACATTATTGTGCCCCAAGTGGTGAGTGCATGTGTGCAATAGATTACTAAGCAATAAGTTATTGCGAAAGGAATATGCTTTCATGATTTCTGCTTCTAGCAACTTTAGTTTCTACAAGAAGACCGGGCTTGAAATTGGTTTGGCATCTCCATATCTTATGTCCATTAACTGATGATGGCATGCCTTGCCTAATTTTCATCTGGTTGCCTGATGCTTTTATTTTTCTTAAAAGCTAAAATATTTAGGAATAGGTTTCTTTCATGCCATGCTGGTTATCTTTTTCATAAAATTCTAACTTCCGATATTTGTAATTTGATTCGTTTACTTCAGACCCCATGGCTAGACAATCGCCACGTTGTGTTCGGGCATGTCATTGATGGAATGGATGTTGTGCAAAAACTTGAATCTGTTGAGACAAGCAGGACTGATACCCCGCGCAAGCCATGCAGGATTATCAACTGCGGAGAGCTACCATTGGAAGGCTGATCTGCGGTCTCAGTGTACATTTTATATTTCCTGCTTCCTCCATTCCAACTTTCTCAAGGTTCACCACCTTTTTTTATTGGGTGATGCTTCTTTCCATTATCTCATAAGAACTTAACAGAGATTTTCTGGGACAAGTATGTAAGATTGTTTTCTGAGGTCGCGATAGAGGTGCATGTACCATTGGTTCGGTAAAAGATGCAATCAGAGTTAATTGAAGGGTTGAAAATGGATCTGAACAATCATTTCATTTGCCTTTGCATGATGTTTCAGTTATTAAAGTTTGGATATATCAAAGTATTACTCTGCCTATGGCAGATAGAGTTAGTTTAACATGACTTCTGTTTTCCCTTCTTTTCCCATCTTTCCCATTTCCCTTTCCTTCACAATCCCTTAATGCTTCAGTTTACACATGGTTGTGTGAGTATGTAACCTGAAGAGATTAGGGAAACCTAACAAAGAGCCACACTTTCAACTTCTTTAAAAACAATTTTTTAATCATCCAGGCTGGGCCTTCAGTACTTACGAAACCCGCCATTGCTTATCCACGAAGTCTTATTTCAGGATTCGTCTAGACTGCGCCACCTCGCGGCCGTCACTTAGGCATCCCTGCCCTTGGGACTGTACTTTTAGACTCTTAATGTTTTAGCTAACAAAAAAAAAAAACAATTTTTTAATAAGAATTTTAAAAGAGTTAATCACTAAATTAAAAATTTTTAAAATGATTATTAAATTAAGATATGTAAAAAAATTAAGCATTGTTATTTGTTATTATTCTTAGAAAGAACAAACAACTAAGCAGGGCTTATTGCAGAACAGTTATAAAACAATTGGGTCAGGATCCAACTTAAACAGGGCTTATTACAGATTAGTTATAAAACGGTTGGGTCAGGATCTAACTTAAACAGGGCTTACCCCTAAAACTGATGGACAGTGCAAGATCCACGTAGCCTCCGCAGTTTAATGTCTATGCTTCTTCTTAGGCCAGAGACACTCGCCAGATTTCAGGAGGGACTCGCACTCTTCCAACATTCCAGTTCCCTCTTTGATAGCCGGCGAAAATTTTAATACTACAGCAAGCAATCTGTCGGAATCCAGTTAAAATATGCTTGAATTTACGCGCGCGACGACTATATTATTATGACTTCGTTTAAGGACCTGGGGAGGCTTGTGAACGGCCTCTCTCTGATTGCTAAGGAGATTGTCAACCGCCCTCGTGCCGCCGACCTCGAAAAGCTAATTGCCTCCGCAGCCAAGATAGCTCTCCTCTCCGCCACCGACTTGTCGGGCCTCACTAAGGGCAAAGTCCGCCAGTTCTCTCCTCCTCGTCCCAAAGAGTCGGTCGTCTACTTTGACCACTCAAATTCCATTGATGGACCGAAACCCGACGCTTCTCAACCACAGGCGGTCGTTGAAAGTTTAAAAGATAATGCCGTTGTTGAGGAAACTCAGGTTAAAGTTGGTGATCTAGAGAAAGATTATGGCTTGTTTAGAGAAACTGATGATCAAAAGTCGCAAGATAAAGGCAATGCAGTTGGCGGAGAAGCGGCGGATACGGCTACGGCGACGATGAAGACCGCCGTTAAGGTGGAGAAGAGGAAGCCGAGAGAAAGGAGGGTGCCTTCTACTCCTTTTTCTAGGGCACTTGGGTGAGTAATTACATCAAATATTAATACAATGTTTGTGCTTTATTATCTTGACTCATATATCCTATAACTTGTAAAAGGTTTGCTGGTCTAGGAGCTGGGCTTGCATGGGGAACGATTCAGGAATCTGCGAAAAGGCTCGCGTTTGGCGCTCAAAATTCGCAGGACAAGCAATCGGCGCTATCCCCATTTTTGTCTGACAAAAATGCGGAGCGTTTGGCTCTTGCATTGTGCAGAATGCGTGGTGCTGCCCTCAAATTGGGCCAGATGCTGAGTATTCAGGATGAGTCTCTCGTCCCTGCGCCGGTATTGTAATTCAATGGCATTCTTGTTGTACTTTTAGGTTCTTTTATCTGTGTTATGCACCTGACATCATCCGCAATGGTAGTGTTGCTTGAGGCTTATTGGATTTCAATGTAGTACAAACTGCAAACAATTGGTTGCATCAAATTATGGAATTTTGCATATATTTCTATGACCGTTGTGCGGAAGTGTTTCAAAAAACTAAAATTGACTGGATTTTGTACATGAGGTTGAAGTGAATATTTCTTTTATTGTCAATCTCGTGAGATGTACATGAAAACATTTACAGAGGTGAAGCTGTCATTACTGTTAAAGTTATTGGAGCAAAGATAAACGTTATATAAAGAGTTTCAAAAGCCTGAAAGAGGGCTTGCTCTTTCTTTATTATTTTCGTGATTGTGCTTCATTGAAATTTTACATATTGTGTCTTTTGGTTGTGAACTTTATATTGTGGTTAAAATTATGTTATCTTTTTTTTTTGAAAGATCTTGGCTGCTTTGGATATTGTTCGCCAAGGTGCTGATGTGATGCCGAGGAGCCAACTCAATGAGGTTTTGAATGCTGAACTAGGTTCCAACTGGTCAGCCAAGTTAACAAGTTTTGATTATGAGCCACTTGCTGCTGCCAGTATAGGCCAGGTGACCTATATAGGCAACTTGCTTGATAGAAATACATCCACGATACTAATTGACATGTTCTGTCTGTTCTGCTTTCTTTTTTTCCTTTGCTTCCACAAATGTTATAGATTCTTTAGTTACATTCTGGATTAGTGGACCAGATTGGGTATTCATTTGTTTTATTTTTCTTTTACCAATTTCCAGTAAAAATCTGGGTATTCAGTTGTGAGTTGTGCTAGATTTACTATTAATCTTCCTACAGTCAGACAACATCGTTCATGATTTCTTCTCCTTTTCAGACTCTTGACACAGCTTATGTGTTACTTGAACTATTTAGGTGCACCGAGCGGTAACAAGGGGCGACATGGAGGTTGCGATGAAAATTCAATACCCTGGTGTTGGAGACAGCATTGAGAGTGACATTGAAAATGTGAAACTTCTGTTGGATTACACAAATCTAATCCCAAAAGGGCTTTATCTTGACAGAGCTATGAAGGTTCGTGTGTTCATATGTTTGTATCCATAGATTATTTTGGATTGTTAAAGCTGGAAGTCGTGCGTCTATACTATGTGACATTTTGCTTTGAAAGTTTTGACTTGTAGGCTTTAGCCCTTTTCTCATTGTGATGTTCCATAATGTTAATGTTACATGTGAATGCTTTTGAAGGTCGCAAAAGAAGAACTATCTCGTGAATGTGACTATGAGTTGGAGGCAACCAACCAGAAAAGATTTCATAATCTGCTCTCAGATGCTAAGGGGTTTTATGTTCCATTAGTGTTAGATGAGCTTTCAGGAAAAAGAGTCCTAACTACACAACTTGTTTCTGGTATGTCTGCCCTTGCTTTCTGTTACTTTTCTACTTAAAGCAGCTAATATACTCTGTTCTTGAGAGGTAGGGCTGCTATTGCCAAATCTCCATAAAGAAAATATCTACGAATGTGACTTCTTGGAATATTTGGTTAAATAATGAAGTATGTATCCCATGGTAAACTTCTTGCAGTTTCTTCTTGTCTCGTTTTTTTACCTGTTGAATTTCTTCATTTAAGAAAGCTTATTAACGCTCACTGCTGTCAAACTATTTTGTTACCCTTTATGGATTCTGATCCTTTAGTTTATCTTGAAATTTTCTGTCTACAGGAGTTCCAATCGATAAGGTGGCATCACTTAGCCAAGAAATTCGTAATTATGTTGGGCAGAAGTTACTGGAACTCACATTAATGGAGTTGTTTGTCTTCCGCTTTATGCAGGCAGGATTTCTTGTCCAATGACTTTCTAGATCATCTCTTCTGTCTTCCATATGACTTGACATTCTTTTACTGGCATTGCATTTAGAAGGAAGTTCTGAAATTTAACATTTGCCTTTGATGGTTTTTCACTTGTTACATTGCAGACAGATCCTAATTGGAGTAATTTCTTGTATGAAGAGGCCACAAAGACGATAAATCTTATTGATTTTGGAGCAGCTCGGGATTATCCTAAGAGCTTCGTCGATAACTATTTAAGAATGGTAACCTTTTTTTTTTCTTGCAAATGGTTTCTTTGATTGCATCAACACATTTTTCCATTTCCTACATTGACTTCCTAATTGACAACACAGCCAAGTGCCCGTGAATTGAAAATGTTCAATATATTCTGATATGCCCGTGAATTGAAAATGTTCAATATGTTCTGATATGGGATTGGATTTGGATTACGTTTTGTTGAACCCTGTCTGAAGAGGAAAATTTCAATTAAGAATTGAACATGTTATTTTGTTTTTAGGTGGTAGCATGTGCCAATAGTGACAGAGATGCGGTGATTGAGATGTCAAAAAGACTAGGATTCCTCACAGGAATGGAATCAGAGATAATGGTAGATGCGCATGTTCAGGCTGCTTTCATTGTGGGACTACCTTTCTCGAAGCCTGGTGGGTATGACTTCAGGGCCAACAATATTACCCCAAGTGTCAGTAACCTTGGTGCGACAATGTTAAAACACAGGCTCACACCACCACCAGACGAGGCATACAGCCTTCATAGGAAACTTTCAGGTGCATTCCTAGCTTGCATCAAGCTTGGGGCTGTTGTCCCTTGTAGGGATCTATTATTCAAAGTCTACAATAATTATACCTTTGGAGAAGATGGTGATGAGCAGATCTCGTCCATTAGCTCATCATCCTAACAATTTTCCCCACAGTTTCTAAAATTTTTCCCCTCCAACTTAATCAATAAAGTTTAGGAAAGCAAATGTACGATATTATTTATTCCTGAAGGATGACTTAATTGTCTATGTACACCACATCAATTCTGGCATACCCTCAGTTGTCAAATGCCTTTCCAATCTTTTCAGCCTTTTTGTCTTCTACCTTTTCAGAGTAATAAAAAAGAGCTTGCAGCTTTTGCTTAATTTGTAAGTAAATGTCCAGAATTTCAGAAATGCTCTTATCAGCCAGAAATCAAGCAGATAAGCACGTGATTATCGGAAAGTTTGTGTCAATTAACTGAGCACATTGGCGTTTACTCCAGCAGAAGGATGAATCTGTATCTGAACTCTACAACAGGCATACAACAATGTCATCATCTTATTTTTCCCACACAAAAACAATGTGATCTACTTCAATATTGTTCAATATTGTTAACAATTCAATATGAAGTCTAAGCATGACTTATTTATTTATACTTAAATATTAAAAATAACGTTATTTTTTAATATTAAATATTTTAAATTGTAAACTTTTTATTCCATCCATTTTTATTTTGAGATTCGTTTTTTAAATATGTTTTAAATCGTAAATATTTTTATTAAATTAATTCAATAAAAAATATTTTTTAAAATGTATAACATGT
>JANITW010000010.1:20103841-20113967 GCA_027564335.1 Erythroxylum williamsii | reverse complement strand
AGAATAAAATTTTTAAAGTTTTCATATATTATAAAATAAATTTAATAAAAATTTAACATATTTTATTAAATTTTTAAAGAAAACATAAAACTAAAATTAGAATACGATTCCAGATGCTGTCTCTATCAAATCAAACACCGAAGAAGTCATTGGGATTAGGCTATTGAGTAAAACTTACGACCGCTTACACTTACATTACGTGTCGTTTCTTTTATGTCCTTAACGTATCTGCTAAGAACTGTTGTGCTTTAATACTCTCGCCCCAGGCCTCCGCTTAGGCCTGCTTCTCTGTCTCTTTATTCTTAAGGAGCTCCACTGTTTGGCTACTTTGCTGCAAAGTGAGGATTCGGAGAAGAATGACGGTGGCCGTGATTCTGGTGGTGGTCCTCTGCTTACAGCCTTGTAGCTTGATTAGTGTGGCTGCCCTGGATCGATCAAAAGACGGTCTTTTTAGTGATGAAGTCTTTGCCTCGGATGGCTTACTGTCTTCTTCTCCTCCTCCGCTTGCTCGGCCTCTGATGGTGCCCATTACTCTCATTGAGGGAGCTGACTCCAGAGGAGCTGGTACTCTCGCACTCTTTATCTTTATTGCTCTGTTTTCGGGAATTGGAGTAAAGAGTAAAGGATATATATAGCGTTATTGTCTGTGTCCATTCTTTATCTTGTCTCTCTCTCTCTTTTTTTGTTCAAGGTCCATTCTTTTCAGTTTTCATATGTTTTTCCATCCGCTTGGATGTTTGATCATGGAAATGTATGACTCGCTACATTAGTCATTCCCATTATTGTCCTCTTTCTTGTCTGAATTGATTGCTGCTCAGCTGTTTTAACAAATCTACATGGTTGCAAACTGCTTGGTGCTTGTTAGATGAATCATGGACTAATACACTAGCTGTCTTGTCTTAGCTATCTTTGTTTACTTCTCACTGTAATGTTTTCTTATAACAGTCTGTTTGGATGGAACATTGCCTGCCTATCACTTGCATCCTGGCTCTGGATCAGGTGAAAGCAGCTGGGTTGTTAATTTGGAGGTATGTTAAACAAACACTCAAGTATTGACATTTAGGATTCAGATATAACAACGTTCGGTAATTTGCTGATACTTAAATCCTTCAGTTCCAACTTCTTTTGGTACTTTGTTGTTGCTTACTATTAGGACCTTTTTTTTTTCTTTTTTGCGTGCCTCTATCTAGGGAGGGGGTTGGTGCAATACCGTCAGAAATTGCGTTTACCGCAAAACTAGTCGCCATGGTTCATCAAAACATATGGAAAAGGAAATACCGTTCACTGGAATTATGAGCAATAAGAAACAAGAAAATCCTGGTTTCTTTTTGACCCAGAAGTTTTATATACGGCTTATTTAAATAATAATTTCTTATCTTACTGATTGTTTGGGTGAAATTTTCCTTATTGTTTGTAGATTTCTTTGACTGGAATAGAGTCGAGATACGCTATTGTGATGGAGCATCTTTTAGTGGGGAAGGTCAAGATGAGGTTGGTGGAAACACTCTAACTTCAAATCCTAATTTTGAAGTTTGTGTCTTGTAATCCAATGATAGTATTACATGGAGTTCAACTATCTCCAATATCAGCAGGAAGAAAATAGCAAATTAAATTTGGTTCTTTTCTAAGATTAGAAGTTTGGACTTTACTGTGTTAATTTCATAAATTCTTTAGCAAGGATAATCTTCCTCTGTATAGACAATGGCTATAACAGTAATCAATGGTTTAAAGGGTTGTTTTCACATCAAGCATTTGCAGCTGTATTGACTTTTTCATTACTTCTCTTTCAGGCTGCACAGCTTTATTTCCGAGGACAACGTATCTGGTCAGCTGCAATAGAGAATTTAATGGATAAAGGAATGCGAGAAGCTACGCAGGTGTTGCATTTACCACATCCTGTTCAATAGTTGTTCATCTCTCACATTTCCAGGCCTGTGAATTCCATGTCCTTGTAAATAGTTGTTCAGATCAAGCATTTGGAATCACTACATTGATCTGTGAATTCCAGGTTTTTCTTGTTGGCTGCTCTGCTGGTGGTTTGGCTACAATATTACATTGCGACGAGTTTAGGGCCTTGTTTCCAGAAACTACCAAAGTGAAATGCTTAAGTGATGCTGGGCTCTTTCTTGATGCGTAAGAAGTTATTCAATATTTTGGTTGCCATGATGTCCTTTAACTGGACATGTGATTCTTATTGACATTTACTCTCTGAACAAATAGATTAGATGTATCAGGTGGGCGCACACTAAGGAATATATATGAAGGTGTAGTTACCTTGCAGGTATTTATGTATATTTTTCGTCTGGGACATAAGCATTATGTTCAAAGAGAACTACTTTAGTACTTTCCTTGTCAGAACCAGAGTGATTTTATGAGGATAACTACATAGGTTGATTAACATTTAATCATTTCCTTTGGTTCTCAAGTTGACTGTTATTATCTTCAGGAATCGTGTGTGTGTTCTTTTATCCTGACTTGTAAGTTCATATTTCTGATTAGCATGAGTGACCGTGCGTGTGAATTGCAGGATACCCAAAGCAATTTGCCTAGTTCTTGTACCAGCCACCTGGATCCAACTTCAGTAATATACTCTCCTTTCTTCATAATGGGGTTGAATTTCTGGATTTTAATCTAAAAGTAAATTTCTTTCTTTTCTATGTGTCTCAGTGTTTCTTCCCTCAGAATTTTGTAGCTGATGTCAAGACCCCATTATTTCTACTGAATGCTGCCTACGACGTGTGGCAGGTAGTCTATCCATGAAACCCTTCTAATAGAAATCCTTATTCCATAAGGGAAAATTGTTTAATAATAGAAATCCTCATTCCATAAGGGAAAATTGTTAAACATTTATTTCATAATCTTTCGATTGTTAATGCAATATATCAGCACTACTACTACAAATGGTATTACATCCTTGATCATAATAGTATATAAAAGAACTTTGAGTTTTGATTGCTGCAATTTTGTTCATGTGTTCAATTACGTCAGCTTCAATCTAGTTTGGCTCCACCATCAGCTGACCCAACTGGTTCTTGGAAAAACTGCAAGCAAAATTATGCTCAATGTAATTCATCACAAATCCAATTCTTGCAAGGTAAAATTTGAGTTCAAGTGTGTACAGTTTATATTCAACTCATTTAGTAATATTCCATTTTGAATATATAAAATTATAGCCATGATATATTCTTATTGTTGATTCCTTTCTTTCTTGTGAAACAGACTTCAGGAAACAAATGTTGGGTGCCATTAATGCTTTCTCGACATTGCCACAACATGGTCTGTTTATCAATTCTTGTTTTGCTCATTGCCAGTCTCAAAGACAAGACACATGGTTCGCTAGTGATTCTCCCCTGATAGGCAATAAGGTATGCACAAACTAAAATTTGCCTCTCCGTGCCAATGCCAAAAGATTAGATAATTCATTTCCATTAATCTGTTGCATTCTGTAACTTTCTAAGTAGCTGGCTGTTGTTCTGGATTGATGGAATAGAATGAATGTCATGCAGTGATAGAACAAGTATCCATGCTTAAGTAGGTATGCATATATATGATGAGTTCTCATCCATGGCAAACTCAGTATGACAGAAAATTTACGTACCAGCGAATTTGCCCCAAAAAAATCCTTCTTTATGGGGTTAAAAAATGGTGATGCTAAATGGTGATGCTTTTAGCAATAAGAAGTGCATCTAAATTTTTGGTTGTTAACAAAAGGTAACCCCAGCAAGAGCTTATATTGAATAAGGATCACACATACTTAGTCGGTTGAATTGCAAATATGCAGACTATTGCACAATCTGTTGGAGACTGGTATTTTGATCGAGAAGATGTTAAAGCGATTGACTGTCCTTACCCCTGTGACAACACCTGCCACAATATAGTTTATAAGTGAGTAAGAACATATGCAGCAGTTCATCAATAAATTCACCTCTTATTTATTTTATCAAATTTTTTTAGTATTCTTTATGGTGATAAAGTCATTGCAGTTTGAGGAATGCAAACGCAATGACCAGCATCATTTTCCAATGTAGCTTATTAGTTGATCTTTTTGTCTGCGTAGAACATTACAATTTTTACTTGATTCAGAAATAAGATTCCGATTAAGAAAGTATTAAAAAGGCTAAGGTCAACTTCTCCTTATTTGTACTTACTACCATCATTTGCTTGTTTGTTTCGGTATTTCCGATTCTTTTTTAACAAAATGATCGAGGGATCTCATCTGTAGTGTCACAAATTGGTAGAATCTTTAACTTGGTTGACAATGTGCAACTTTCGAGTTAATGTATTTTCTGTTTACCTCATCACTGCTCTTTGGATGTGTAGCCTTTTTTTTTTTTTCTGATTTCATGAATGCACATACTTGGTTTCATTCTTGCTTCTGCAATTGAGCTTGACACTGCATGAATATAAGGAGGGCGATTATTTGTTCAAGCTCGTCTCTTGCTCTTGTTCATTACTTGGAGTTGGAGTTTTGACTTCCTTAACAACTTACTGCTTTATCTGAATCTGGTCTCATAGTCGAAATATGGGAGACTGAACTTGGTATCTCTGTCTGCAGTGATGTTCTTTCAACCATAACGATGTCCCAGTCCACGAAGCTAACAATTAGCCCTTTAAATCTGCTTTCTATCTTCTTCTTCATCACATTTACACGTTCCAAATCTGCACCCGGTTTCGGTTTTGATCTTTAATGCCTGGTCAGTGAAAACAGACACTGTTCTTAATTGCTCTTGTACCATTGCCTTGCCATGTAAAGCTCACAGCTGCCTCATTGTGTCATAGTTGTATATGTACTGATTGAGCTGCAACCATTCATTATGTGTGCATACATGATTCTCCTGTGCCTGTCATATGGAGGCCAGGCTTCACATAATGTCACCTACACCTACCCAGCTAATTTCTCATTTCTACCAAAGAAGACTTTATACTTCTTTTTATGTTATCAGTCGTTATGCACCTTGCTGTTTACTAATTCTATTCTTGAGGTCTAGTGATGTGAAGATAGGTAACACAAGCACAACCACCTCACCTATACATGAATAACTTCGTAGTTTAAGCCACAACAGACAGATTATGAACATTCATTCTCAACCAGTACAGCGCCGCTTAACTTTGGCCCCTGGGAGGATTCTGAAGAGATTATATCTAAGATCTGTGCTTGTTAGATTTGATAAGCTCAAGGCGTTTAAAGAAGAAATTTTCAGCTTGGAAGAGATGTAAATGAAAAACAAGGGTTGTTTTGCATGATCTTGATTAGTCCAGGATCTCAATCCTTCAGTATATAGCAACGATTGAACAGTTTGATAACTGTCCACCTCATTTTCAGGGAACCTCGTAATTTGTTATTTGTCTCCAGTATCCAATGAAATTATGTATAGTTCTATACATGATCGAATCAATCGATATCCAACAACAAACGACAATATCCAACTGAATTCAATTAGTGATACAACAAAATCATGCATATAGGTAACTTACCATCAAGCCTTCAATCACCATTCGTGTGATATTTACAGGATATAAAAACATGTACAGAAGAGTAAGAAGGGTTGTAACAACCATATAGAACAAACTCCAGCTTCCCACTTCACACACACCTTCACCACCCAAAAAGAAAACAAGAAATCTACTGTTCCGCAGAGAGAAAAGGACCGCAGAAAGTGAAGGGAAACAAACCCAAAAAAAAAAACAAAAAGAGGACAAAAATTGAGAAGTGTGCATTTCTTCTGATTACAACCCTTGCATACAGCCGTGTTTCGATGCCGATGCCAGAGCCACCGCCTGTGCCCAAACCCTGAGACGAGCCTTCACATCTCGAGGATCATCACCTGATAAAAGTTGCATAATTGAATCAGAGACAGGTAAAAGGGCCATCGAACAATGTAATCACAGAACTTAATCTGCATGTTGTAAGTGGTAAAGAACAGGAAACAGACTGGTACAGCGATTGTAATCACGGTACAAAGATCCTAACTTGAGAAATTAATCTTATATTTCTGAGTAGGTGAGAGTAGATAGTACAGGCACACTACTAACCAGGACTAGAGATACGCCAATTGGCAATAGGCGAATTGCCACCGCTACTTGTATCGAGTGTAGATCCTGAAAGCGAGACTCTACTAGGCATCTCCAACATGCGTTCGTGTTCCAATTCAAACCCAAGGTCTCTGCAAGCCTTCACTTCCTCCAAGTCCATGCATAGTGACCTTCTTCCTCCTTTTGGCCTCGTTATCACCACCAGTCCACCACCTTCACTCTCCCCACTAAAACTGTTACAATGCCCATAACTGCTCATTCCCACATAGCAACACTCTTCGTCTTTTCTCTTCGTTTTATTATCTTCCCACCTCTCTCTCACAACCCTCCTTCTCGAGTTCTTTCTCGTCTTCTGTTTCGTGACACTACCCTTCTGCGCTTCATTTTCACTAGCGTACTCCTTTAGACCAACCATCAGCCGCTCGTTCACCAAACCGCCTCCACGGCGACTCCTCCGGCGAGGCGGGGTGGTCGGAAGAGAGTAACAACCGGGCTCTTCGTCGGATTCCGATGAGAGGTCAAGCATGCTGATTTTGCCAACTTTTTCATTGTCAGAAAGTTCCTCGTCGGCGTCGAAGCTTTCAATGGACAGCCTGGACAGTGACATCCCCATAACATCGCAGTCCTCGACATCGAAGTCGTCGTCGTTGGTGTACAGGGAGCTGGTGCACACAGACAGCCTGGACAGGTTGTGTGGATGAGGTTGTCGGTCGTACCCATCATCGGTATCTTGGTCATAATCATCATCTTGCATAGAGGAAACCATGTTCATGCTCTCGTCCAAAGCCATGACTCTAAACCCAAAACAAGCTCCGGCGAAAAACAAACGATCAAACCACCGAAATTAAACGAGTAAGTGACGTTGTGTCTTGTCTCGTGTGTGTTCGATTTAGAGATAAAGAGAGAAGAAAACACAAGCGGGAGAAGGTAAAGTGAGTAAAGCAAAGCAGAAGAGAGAGCGCGTAGAGTCACTTACGATATCGCATTCGATAGATCGACAGAGAGAGGCTTTTGGTTTTCTATGAATCAACCGTTGATAAGATTAGTGTGTAAACTCGATCCTTCAACCTAATTATGTATTTATACCCATCTTCTATGATTTTCCCTAACAACCCTTTTATATATAGTGCCACGTGCCACAATCTTGACCCGAGTTTTGGTTTTAATCATTTATAACTAGAAGATCAAGTTGATTTAGGAAATCAAAGTAATGGTAGAGTTCTGTAGTAATAAGGGATGACAAGTCTCATTAGAGTTACGTTTTGGTATCTGAATTGCAAGTGTTAGAAAGGACAACGTAATTGGATCCCTTCTATGGAAGTATGTGGGTTGAATAAATTCGGTACATGAAATAGTCTATAAAATTAGAATGATAAAGTGAAAATTTTGAAGAAAAGAATACTAAATGTGGCACATGCATGGATCATAGGGTGTGTGCATCCGAATACAATAAGGAGGTAGATTAGAACTTTCCATTAGTTAGGCGAAAAGGTCCAAAGTCCAAATTCCAAGGAACGGGGACCCACCTCCAGTAGACGAGTGACACGTAGTAGGATAGAAGTGCTGTATTGAAGTCAATAATTTGATTAAATTTTAGTAGATGGGTCACCAAGACTCAACAGTGGGTCGAAACATAAATTGAAATGGTCCATGCCATTGCCATGCCTAGCACTTGGTCGTTTGATTGTGCCTACTCATAGAACCGTTACCGCTACTATGTAATAACTCCACATGCTCCACATCACTCCTGTCTTTGATCTCGCTCTCTCCACACAGTCTCAGCTCTTGTTGGTGACAGAAAAGCAGCATCTTAAGACATGTTTTTTATATGTTTCTTAACTGTTCTTTTCTTTTTGAGCTCTGAAGTGACAACCAACTAATGAATCTGCTGGTTTTGCCTATTTTCTTTTTAATAGAATACACAAAAAATCATTTAATATATTGATATTTTAAAGTCATTTTGAAACTTAGATTAAAAATTTTTCAAACTCAAATTTTATAAAATTGGGACTTTTTAATTTAAAAAATAATGATCAAAACTCTCGTGTAGAAAGTAATTGTCAATTTAGATGTGACATTGTCTACGTCCTCGGCAACTTCGTAGTTAAGTTAAGTTGGTGGGTTCGAAGAGAGCACAAGAAGACAAGTGTAACTTAGCCATTGTATTTACTAGGATAAACCAGAGGGCAGTTCTGGGCGGGTGAAGAAGAGGATAAGGTACGAGAGACTGGGGCCGTGTTGATAGCCCACGGGACTCCGACTCCGTTCGATTTTGACAGCGATGTTTAGTTTGATGATTGTATGATATACAAACCGTGTTGTGTTCGACAGCTGTCCGCGTTTTCATTGCTCCAAGACCACTGGCTGAGTAGATTAGATGGAGAAAGCAGGGAAGGAAGGTGTGGTTGGCTCTGTCACACCTCCTTTTCCTTCCTGGCTTATTATGTGGGACTAACCTTTTTCTTTGAGCCCCACTCAGTACTGGCACTGCATTCGTCACAGACACCACGTGGCACTAACAAAACCCTACCACCGCATGGGTTATAGTAAAAGTGTCAATTCTCAGGAGTCAGGACTCAGGGCTCCCTCTCCTTTTTATTATTTTTTCCTTCCGAAAAGGTTATCTGAAATATATAGAATTGTACTTGGGATCCTCTGTTGTCTGATATTTTGCAAAATAATCAGTAAAATATGCACGAGCCAGCTTTGTCCACGCAATGGAAATGGACGGTTCGTAAGGTCACGCTCCCGGTGATGAACTGGGTTAGTGACACGTGTACTTTCTTCCGAAATAAAAGTTTTCTTTTTCTACTAGAATGTAAGGCCTTCTTGGTCTTTAAGCCGCATTTTGGATAAGTGTCGTTTAGTTAAATTGTGCCCAATATTCGATAATTGCATGTGCACTTCGTATTGTGTTGATGATTAGAATTTGCATAAACTTGCTAAAAGTGGTGGATATGTGGTTCTTGAAATTCGAATAATATAATTATACATCCATTTCACGCCAAGAACAGACAATGGAAAGCGTAGGTTTTATACAACTCTTCAGACAATGGAAAGCATAGGTTTTATACAACTCTTCAATTCGTTATAGGACAAATGAGATAATTTCAGCTGCCTTTCCAATCAGGAAATACTTGGAAGAGTTTATAAGCCATGAAAATGTTTTCTATATCTGGGGACACACTTGTATTTTTCATTCTCTACAGGTTCCCATTTCCCAATGTCCTTCTCTACGTCTAAATGCACAATGTATCTCAATAGTTGACTAGGTACTTTGAATCTTGTGCATGTAATCCTGAAAATCAACAAGTGATTAGTATCTTTTTCTTATCTATGAAACAACAATCTTTACGAAATCGGGACGATCCTAATCGTAACGAAATAATTACAAAACTGTTTTGAATTTTGATTTTTCAAAAATTAAGATCATTTTAATTATATAAAATGATTAACATTTAAATCATAATAAAATATGAATCTTTATTCGTACTTTATTCTGAAATTTGATTATTATTTTTTTGCATCTCTCGAATTATTTTCTAAATCGATCCATCTCCATCACCTTAACTAAACATTTAAATGTATCCAAAACCAAGTTGAAAAAATTTTGTAACTCTTACATAGATGGTTAAGAAAGAAGTACTAGTTCTATTAGAACTTAAGCCTATTTATAATAAATTTTAGACTTTTAGTAATTTAATTGAAATTAATTCTTACAAAGACAGTTAAGAAAGACATGCCAACTTTATTAGATTTTAAGTCTATTTATAATAAGTTTTGGACATTTTAGTAATTTAATCGAAATCAAATTCTAATTTTAATTAAATACCATAAATGCACAAATAAGATCCAATATTTCACATTGACTCTTATTTATTAAGTATTTCATATTTAAACATAAAGTTTCTCAAACTTTACAATCAAGGCCAACTTGATTCAAATAACTTTGCTCACTTCATTCCGTTTTTTATGTAAAACCCATTAGGTTCCTAATATGTTGACAATGATTCTAAATTAGAATTAGAATTAGATAAATTAAAATTATTTTTAATTTATCATTAATTTTTAATTAAACAATTTATAATCATAT
>JANITW010000010.1:20075010-20102097 GCA_027564335.1 Erythroxylum williamsii | reverse complement strand
CTTACAAACTTTACTGACTGAAATACCGAGATTACTGACTTACAAACTTTACTGACTGAAATACCGAGATTACTGACTTACAAACTTTACTGACTGAAATACCGAGATTACTGACCTTAAATCGCCCTTACTATTTATTGCCTCGAAGTCCCGGCAATATCTGGCAGTGGTCCTTCCTCTATAATAGGGAACGCAGATACAAATTAGAATTGTGCATAATTACTGTATGCTACTGTTCAAAAATACGTATTACTATTCACAAATACGTATTATTACTATTCACAAATACGTACTATTCACTATGCACTATTCATACGTACGGATACTGTTTACTATTCACTGTGCACTATTCACTATTCAACTATTTACTATTTACTATTTACTATTCACTATTCGCTATGCACTATGCACTATGCACTATGCACACTATTCATCGTCTTCCCCGAATTCCGAAATTTCTTCTGTTTTTTTTTCTTTTTCCTTTATTTCTCAATTCTTCTCAATTCTTTCAGCATCATTACTTAAAAACTAACCTATTTAACAAATCTAACCCATCAGAATCATCCAAATCGTCAAATATTATAGATCTAAACATTTCATTTCTCAATATCAGATCTCATCCGACTATCTATTTTATCAAGAACAGACCATCGATTCATTATCAAAAAGACTAACCTCGTGATCTGCAGCAGAAAAGCAGATCGAAATCAGACTGACCGAGCTGCGGAACAACACCGATGAACGATCGGTTCTGTCTCAAAATAATTGATAACCCGTATATATATTCGTAAACTTATTATTTGGCTACTGTGCGATGAATAGTAAAGAGCACACTTATGATTTCCGGAATCAACTAATTCCCAGAAGTTCCAGACAACTTCCAAAAATTCACCAAAAATTCCGTCATAAAATATGACTGCCAAATAATTGTTCCAAAAATACTCCATACGTCACCAATAATTTCTAAAAATCATTGAAGTCTCCAAAAATTACTAAAAATTATCTTAATATTGTCCGAATCAATCCAAAAATTCATTATACCAATGTACCCGGAAATACCATGAATGCATGCCAAAATATCAAAGAGACAGAACATAAATCGGACTAAATTTGCTTAATATGCTAACCCCTAATTTGGGGCGTTACACTTCCACTAACTATATCTATTGTACTTCTATCCATTGGCAATAGCCCTTCATAAAAGTACTAGATCAACAGTTAGTTAGGAATTTGATGGCATAATAACTGACACATAACTCCTTAAACCTCTTCCAATATTCATACAATGTTTTTCTGGTGAATTTTCTGATCTCACATATCTTCTTTTTTATATTGGTTGCTCAAGATGTAGGAAAGAATTTCTTCTGAAACAACCTTTTCATCTCATTCCATGTTGTCACTGAGTTAGAGGGGAATAATATAGACAATCATTTTCCTTATCATTTAATGACAATTGAAAGGCTCTAAAATTAAATTGTTATTTTTACTCCTTATGGCCTCATTCCAAAGCAAACAACAAAAAATTATTTCCAGTGTTTATGTGGATTTTCACCTGTAAGACCACGGAAAATAGGGAGCAAGTGAATCAAACCAAAATTTAATTTGAAATCTACCTCAACTTTTAGAAATCACATGCATAAGGGTTGTTGATTTAAATTTGGTGCAACTAACTCCCTCAACGTTCTAGCGTTAGGACTTGCTATATTTTCTTTAACTTATTGGAAATTAAAACCTTCACTAATTGTTAGATCTATTTCAACTTTCACTTATGAAGGTAAATGACTGCTTCCTTACTTAGTCTCTTTCCTTAAATGACAGTCTGCCTTTTCAATTTATGGGTTATATTACAAGTCACTTATCTGAGAAAAAAGACTCATACAAGATAAGAGATTAGTAGTAAATTGTAAAATAACATTTAAAAAACTAAACAACTAAAATAGTTCCTTGATAACGATGCCAAATTTTTGATCAGATTGTTGAAGTTCTTAAAATTAATTCTAATTCTCTAACTTATTATAGTAATCATAAAACCAGGTCAAATCTCAAGAGAACTAAAAACTAATTTTTTAATTTCAATTAACAAAAACAAAGTGGGGGTTTATGATTAATTAACTAATTTACTAAAATTAACAATGAATAAAAATAAATCAACTAAATATAAAAGCAAGAAATTCAAGAGTACTTAACTCCGATTCAAGGGAAAAATGCCATCTAATTGTAACATTGATCATTGGTCTTAAAAGAATAATTTTCACAATTCAAGCAGTTATTCCAAAACATATTAGGATAGTCATAATAATTATCAAAATTTTCTAAATTAATTGGTTTAAATTTAGCATTCAAACCAAAACTTACCACTAAGTAATTGGGTATAATTAGTGAAAAAGACAAGACCCTAAAATAAATAATTGAAATAGCTACAACTATTCAACTTAGTTTTCTTGTTTCTTATAAGTTAAATTTGCAAATTCATAAATAACCTATTTGTTACTTTTATCAATCCTTTATGACAATTACTGATCATTGAATTTATAGATAACTATAGAATAATCAACATTAAATTAATTTTTTAGATTAATCAGTATTAATTATTCATAAAATATAAGAATGCAAAATAAGAATATATGAATTATAACATGAATCTAAGCTTAGAACAAAACCTAAAGAGGTTACAATTAGGGTTTTGAATCCTTTTGAATCAAAATATTTAGATTTAGCTATGTATGACTGTAGTTCCAAACTCAAAAATAGAAGAAAAGATGAAAGATTGAGCGAAAACTACTAAGAAACAAAAAGAGAATGTTAGAGAAGGTAGTAGATGTGTTTGTGTATTCTTTTCCTACTCAAAACCTAGTATACTTCTATCTTGCAAAGATCCCTATCTAAAACAAACCAAATCTTGATGGAAATAAGTTTCCTAATTGAATTACAACTCTTAAAGCGAATCTAAAATTAGGTGTGATCTTGCCTTATCCACTACAGTAATTTGTCCACTTTTTTCAAAATTAGTGATTTTGACCAATAATGCTCTAATATAATGCAACTCCAATTGTCATCTCCTAAAGCAAAATAAAATTTAATTTTCCTATTTAAGCACCAAAATATAACCAAAACAAAATATATAATTCTGATTAACATAATTAAATAATATCTTATCAAATTCTCCCACACCGGACTTATGCTTGTCCTCAAGCATACATCATTCATCTTCATAACAACTTTTCATCTCTTTTCATGTTATCCAGAAATATCCTGAAAGCTAATACACATTAAAGGTTTATGATAAATTAACAATTCAGATAATAAGCACTTATATGACTCATTTTTAGAATTAAAATATAACATCTCATCAATTCCGTCAAAATCAAATGAAAAAAGACTTGACACTCTCTCTCTATACACTCATATTATTTACGGTTCCTTAAGCACTCAAATCAAAGCATAGGAGTTATTTCCATAAGCTTGCTTAAGAATCTTATCTACACCATTTAACAAAAATAAACCTAATGCATAAATCAAAAGGATTTGATAAGGGTTGTAACATGTATTAAGTAAGTTATAACAAAAAGAAGTTTTGAGGTTAAATAAATTGAAAGAGATCATACAAATTTATCCACACAAGTTTCAATTTAAATTAATCCAAAACTCACTTGATTAAAATGACACCCTTTTCAATTACCTTTTTTCTTTTTTTTTCTTTTTTTTAATAAGAACATCAAAGAGGAGATTTCTTTTTTTCTTTTTTTATACTTCCCCCTCATTTATAAAAAGATAAAAATATCAAAACAATGCAACCTGAATAAAGTAAAATGGAAATAGTTAAAATCCTATACAAATAAGCTCGATATAATTCCTTCAATTTAGGGGTTGAAAATTATGAAAGATATCAATAAAAGGAGTAAAATTAGATTGTAACAAGGTTGGTACTCAAGAAAAAAAAAGGTTAAGACTCAAATTGGTTTAGGGATAAAAAATTATAGTAGGCTTGCTAGGTTAACAATTGTTATCCTAAGTACCCTTATCATTTTCGTGTACAAGTTTATAAAAATATAGTCTCAACATGTATTTAAAAGCAAGTTCTTGTATAAACAATTTATGTTTGGTATCACACATAAAAAAAAAATGTATGAGCACAAATGTGATGAGGCTTTTTGGCCAAAAGCTCACGTAGATGTCAAAATGCATCATGTCTTGCACACTTTAATTCAACAAAACCAATAAGATAAAGTAATTTAATGAAAAACATTTATCATGTTTGTCTCTCTCATACATCAATTATTAACCAAAAGTGTATCCTAGCTTGGAAATTATTTTTAAACAACAATCAGAAAATTATTATGATTATTATGATGATTATTATTATAATAAAAATTATTATTTGTTTTTATTATTTATTTTAGTCTTTTTAAAAATTATATTATTTATTTATTTATTTATGTTTAAAAAGTTACAAACTTCTTTAAAATCAAACACCTACTAACATATATAAGAAGTTAATCGGTACTTATAAATGTTAGTACTCTCAAAATTTAGGAGTTCCATACCAGAAAGTAATGATATTTATTTAATTTAACTAAATATAAATTGATCGATTTAAAATTTTTAAATTAGACTAGTTGAATCATTGAATTTTTGAGTGATTGGTATTTATACACGTTAAATCAATGCCATAATTGAGAAAAATTTAGCTAATCATATCTTAGAAAGTTACAGCATAATGATAAGATATAATCAGCAGTAGCTTCTTTAAGGAAATTGTAATAGAATGATAAGATGTAATTAGAAAAGATAACAACAGATTATGATTAAGATGAATGTCTGTCTAATGACACTTTTTAACATGCATTAATAAAATCTTTTGATTGATAATCAAGTAAGGACAATCATGGATGTATGTAAATTAAAAAAGTCGTATCAAAGGGTAGTTAGGTTCCAATAATTTAAGCTGCCGACGGGGGAATGGGACTGCTACTGGAAAGTGAAGTCCAAGGCCTTGGGGGGTTTCGTGGCGTTTAGGAACTGAAGGAAAAGTGCTGGGGAGAGGATTTATGTTACATTTTAAACGAATATTTAATGACCAGACCAGAGACCGCAATACTAATAAGATAATATAGTTATGAAGCACAGGAAATGGGAGGGAAGAAGGACGGTGAAGAGGATTATTGAAAGGGATGTGCTCTTTCAAACAAACATTACATTACATTGAAAGAGAGATGTTTTTGTCTTTCACCATTGCGTAAATGGCCTCGTGTCTCCCCTAGTCAGAAGTAGAATTCTCCGCGTTGAAACCTGAAAACTCGTCGGTTCAATACTTGGAGTTATGCAAGAAATTTCGGTTAAAAGTTAAAACACATGGAAGTTTTACTATAATTTATATCTAATTGATTATTAAAATATCACCAATTTTAAATTTAATAATCAATTCTATTACAATTACTTAAAAAGGGGTTATCTCAAGTTAAATTAATTAAAATTAAAGAATTTAAAATATGGTTGAAAAATAATTTTTTATTTATTAAAAATTTGTAATTTAATTGAAAAAAGAGATTGTTAAATAAAAATTAATTAATTTATAAAAACTTATTTAAATAATAAATTGATCAAATTCTAACCACAAAAATTATTGAAATAAATTAAATTAAAAAATTAAAAACTAAATTTAAAAATTAAATAGTAAAAAAATTTTATGATTAATTGGTTCAACCAGTTGAGCTTTATAATTTTTAATCTTTGGTAAAATGTACGTTGAAATTGCGAATAGGCAATGAATATGGTAAACTGGGTTCATCACATCTTGAATAATCAAATTAATAATTATATTTGGGCTTTTGACCCAATGTTTTGCAGAATGATGTCTAGATGTTTCGGTTAGTCCTTTGGACCTAAACGTTTTCAAGCTTTATAAATCAGACCGGAATAGCCGATCCAACTGAATGATGCAGTCAAATCATTACCGACCAATGGGTTGGGCACTTGGGTGTTTATTAAGGGCGCTGAGGGAGATGGGTTAAAATTATACGATTTTGCGATGATTAGAATTTAATCAGTCGGTTCAATCTTTAAACCTTCTAATTTTTTAGTTTAATTTTTATCTTTCTAATTTGATTTATTTTAATAATTTTAATTATAAAAACTTAATCAGTTTATTAATTAATCAGTTAATTTTTATAAATCTAAATTTTAATTTTCTAGTTCGATTTATTTTAATAACTCTAGTTGATAAAAACTAATCAATTTATTAATTAATCAATCAATTTTTATAAATTAATAAGTTCTTATAAATTAAAATAATTATTTAATCTTAATATTTATTTAATATTTTTAATTAAACTTCACATTTTTCGATTGATAAGAAAAAAGGTAAACATACCTAATGTACAAAACTTTTTTTTGACATGAGTAAAGGGAAGGTATCATGTAATTAATCTTTTCTTTATATTTTTACTAAGAAGTTTGTATCGTAACTTGAACATTTCAATAATATTTTAAAATTTAAATTTTATTTAATCTTTAATCAGTTTTATAACGATTTAATACTGGTTAAACATTTTAAATTTTTGTCTATATTGGTTAAATATTTTAAATTTTAAAATTTTTATTTTACTTATTTAACTTCTGATCCGACTGTTAAATCATTGCAATTTTCACATCAAACTTTGAAATAGTTCTTGAACTGAAAAACAAAACAAAATTTGTATTTTAAAATTTTTCTGCTTAAAAATTTTGTGAAGCCATATATATTATAATAGTCACATTGAAATCTAACGGAACTCTCGAAACCTCACGTCTCAGCAAAATTTCTACTAAGTATTGTTTTGTTGTAATCACGTGACAATCTACGTTCAAGCATGGGATTATTTTCATTTATTTTATTTTATTAAAATATTTAATATAATAATTTTAATTCAAATACTCATAGAATGTGAAAATTGTTTTTATTATATCAGTGAAAATTTTAATTCCTAATTTCAAATATTGCATTAAATAACTATACAAAAATATATAATAATATGTAAATTATAAAAATGTTTAACGAGTTAATAATTTAGAATTAAGTCACAAATACATTCCGATTAATATTTAAATGAATTTTAAAATATCTTCTTTCACGTGAAGCCGAAGGTGACTCTAAAGTCTAACGTAAACTTTTTTGAATTGGGCCAGAGTTTTCAACGGGAGTTGGCCCACCAAGCGTTTGTTGCATGTAACACCGTGACTTTATATGTACTGAAAATCCGACAATCAGAGCCGCAGCAATTGAAATTAAAGTAAAAAAGGACAAGTATTATTCCGTTCAATTAATTATATGCCAATGCCTTATATATATATATATATATATCTATATTCTTTCATTCTTCTTCTCCTTCTCGTATTCATCATTTTTCTCGTATTCATCACTTTGGTCAACACTCCAAATTACGTGTCTTCTCACGTGTTAGATGCGACATCATTCTCTTTATCATTTATTTTGTTCTAATTCTATTCTTTTTTATTTAAACCATTTATTTATATAAAACTTATATAAATAAATGATTGAAATAAAATGAGACAATATTAAGAAAGGATAAATAGCTCAGAAGATATGAGGGCCTATTAAACTACTTATCTTCTTATTTCGTTATTTCTCCTCCTTTTTTCAACGAAAGATTAAAAAAAAGTACATTTTTTGCAATTTTATCCGTAATAAAAATTTTAAAAATAATACTAATACAAGATACCACGACAACATAAAAAATTAGTATTATAAAGATATTAAATAATAATGATATTTTACATTAAAAGAAAAGAAGTGGCAAAAATTAAAAAAAAAAACATATCGAACCATCTGTCGGCCTTCACTCTCACTTTCTCAGTAGTTCTTTTTCTTTTTTTTCTTTTAACTCCATTCGCATGCAACACGCTTAGACTTAGTTGCTCGGTGATTGACTTTGTGGCATTGTACGATGAAGGATTTGGTTGTTGGTTGAGGCAAACAGAAGAGGCCAAGTGTTAGTGTCGGTATAGACATGTTCTTATGCGAATCTGATGAGTTCAGGAAACTGATCTCCCTTGTACGTACGTCCCCGTGCAGAAGATGCCCTTTGAGAAGAATTATTACTTGCACACCACATTCAAGCAATTCCAGTGGTCGGCTACAGTGTACTTTCGGAGGAGATGCCCTTCTTTTTCCTATGGTTTATAACTACAATTAGTGGCTTTACTCATAGTTTAGTGAAAAAAAAAACTTTATTTTATACATATTTAAATATATATAATCAAATTTATGGAATAATTATATATTAAAAATAAAATTATAATGAAATTATAATTATGACATTTATATTATACTTATATATTATCCCTAAATTATTCCTTATCATTGTTATAATTAATATTGGACATTAATAGAATGTAAAAAGACTAGCAAACACTACAAGAAAATTACAAATTACTGACAGAACATTACCGACGGAACAAGTTCTCTAATAACTTAGCGATGGAAATTCAATTTCTGTCGGTAATGTTGCGAAAGAAAAAATCCATCGGTAAAGATAAAGGAAATTTATTCGTAAAATTTTGCCGACGCAATAGTGAAGGTTGTCATAAAAATAGACGGCAATGGTTGGCGGGAATAATAAGCGTCGGAGTTTATTAATGAAAGAAATGTCCGATGGTAAATTACCAACAGTAAAATTTAGAGTTAAACAACGTCCTTTAGGTCTTCGGCTTCAACATTTTTAATCAAAGGAAAACAACATTGTTTGGTTTAACACCGAACGAGTCGTTTTCCTTTGACCTTAAACCTAAGACGAAGGCCCCCCTCCCTCCCTCCCTCCCTTGCTTATTTTTTCTTCGTTTTCTTCCTTAATCATCGTCGTTTATCTTCTTTTTTAATCGCCAACGTTTTTCTTTTTAAGCTTTTCTTCCATCATCCATCGTCTTCAATTAATCATCTATCGAAGTTAGTCGTCCATGCTTTGCTCTTAGGTTTTTTTCCGAGAAATTTTGTTGTTAAATGCTTATATGATCGTCGGTTTGTTGATATGGTTTGAGTATTCTGCGATTTTTCAACTGTGGTTGATTCATTTTTTGTTTCAACATGTTTATGTTGGTGAATAATGGAAAAATATAGTAGTTTTATTATTATTTAGAGATGCACTCGGTTTGCCTATGAATGGTTCGATGAAATGTCTCTTAGAGATATTGGTGAGACTTGGTTAATTGCTAACTATTTATGCTCTTATCAACTTATTTTCTGTCTCATCTTTAACTAAGCCATGAATGTAACCATAAGGTTTTTTTAAACTTTTTGGGAAATTAGACATAGTGAGCCCGATTGTTCCCTTTTATAAGTTCTTTGACTATGCAAGATTCATGAAACCCGTGATACTCACATTTGTTGTCCATTAATTATAAGAATTATTCTTTAATTTTATTAATAGTTTGCGTGTAATCTTTGCCCATATGATAAAGTTTTTGTAAAAGGAGGAAGAAGTTATTTATTTTTACCTTTGATGTTTATCAATTTATACATTGTACATCTTTTTATGTTAACAAAAAGGGATATAATGATATTTAAATTGATCTTTTCAAGATGCATGAATTAAGATGGAGTCAACGTCATTTATTTTTTCTAATATCACTAGATATTTTTTCATAATGGAAAAGATGAAGATTTTTAGACTAAATGACTTTTTAACTGATAGTTTTGATGATAACAAACTACTATTATCTTTATCTTTAGCGATATTAATAACTTAATATGTGAAAGATTAAATTCAATGGACGATAAATGAGAACTAATTGAATCAATGTTGTAGTTAAGGGATGAGGGAAACGAGAAAAGCGAAGCACATATGCAATTCAAATGAAGAACAAGGAATAACTAGGAATCAATCATATAAAAATTTAAGGAAAACATTGTAATCTTTCTCTGTCATTTCAATAAATTAAAGACTTAATCATTGCTTAATCATTTGCATATAATGCATATTACATAAATTGTTTGTCATAATCCAAAGAAACTTTAGAATGGCTAGAATGAATATTAGCTGTTGGAATCTAAAGAAAATGCCTAGAGTAGCTCCATAAGACTTGAAATGGAAAATGAAATGCCTATAGCTAGTTCTTAGGGCTTAAAACTAAACTAAAATGAAATGGAATCCCTGGAATGAATATTAGGTCTTTAAAATGAAGAAAATGTTTGAAGTTGTATCATAGGGTTTGAAATAAAAATGAACCGCTTAAAGGTGGATGTCGGGGCTTTAAAATAAAATATTTAGAATGACCTTTATATTAATCATATACCTAATAATTAGTTAGATAATAATATATATTAAAAATTTTCATAAATGATTAATAAAAAGTTAAACTAACATCATAGGATCTATTTTAATAATTTAAATATCATTAATACTTTATTAAAATAAGAAAAATCAATTGAAAGCGCCTGAGGGCCTCATTAAAGCCAATCATTTATGTTAGCAATGCGTCGTACTCCCGCTTAATAAAAACTAAACTAAAGCACTTAAGGGCTCTAGTTTAAACCTCTCTTTAATGTAAGTGTTGTTTAGTTGTAAAAGCTAGTTTAATTTTGTGGCTAGCATTTAAATAGAAATTGAGAATAATGGATAAACTCTCATTTATGACTTTACTTTCTACTAGCTACTTTTTTTTTCCTTAACCATGTGAAAGTCTTAACCACCTCCTTTTTAACTATTCTTTTCTTTAATCAATGTGGAAATCTATGCTACTCATTTTCAATATTCACTCGATATGTCCTTGGCAAAGCTTTCCACTTTGGATTATATCTTATACTAACATGAACTAGGAAGTAGGAAACTTGGTTTAGTTAACACTTGGCTATTTTGTTTATTAAATATGGAAAGAAATAACTAACATGAGTTCTAATTAAAAAAAAAACAAGAATTTGCAAGAACTCTTACACAAAATAGTTCAATGGATAAGAGAAACTAAATGGATAAAAAATTGAGTTCTCAACCAAAGCCAAGCATCTAACTAAAACCTATATAACTACATCTTCATTCTCAATGGCAATTAATTTCAACAAACTATGCGATTCTAGACCTTTTATTTACTTTTATTTTTTCTACTAGAGAACTTGTTTTAATATTAGTACCCTTTTGTATAGCTAGAATATCTAATTCTCTATAGGACTTGGTTAGATTAGATATGACTCTTATTTTGGCTAGTTCATACATTCTTATCTTTTTAATTTGCAATATAGTATTCATATCACTCACCAAAAAAGGTAACGATGGGAACAAATGTCATATATTAAGGACTTTATTGAAAGAAGGAAGTTAAATAATTTAATTAAAAACTTTAAATATTACTTAAAATTTTTTGATTTGAACTACTGGGGAAACAAAAATAAATTAAATTTTGCAAAATTTATTAATGGTATCTTCTTTTTTCAATTAGCTTAACGAATCAAGAGGTAATAGGAGAAATTCCACTTCAATATTCTTTTTATGATTAATGTAATTTAATTTCTTTATACATCATAAGAGAATCATAGTTCTTATATTTGCTTAATAGGAACATAAATAGGTCAAATTGAGCAATCCAACTCCAAACTAAAAAAAAAATTAGTGCCTATCAGGGACTTGTTACAACTTATGTCTTGGACATTTTTTATTTTAGCTACTTGTGCTACTTCATGTATATCTGTACGTATGCTCCATTCAAATCTTATCAAAAACTAGCTAATTGTTTATTGTCTTTCTTGTAGGTCATGTTCTGTGTTGAAGAGCGTCGATAATTGGTCCTACTAGATTTTAAAAAGTCAATTTTAGGTACCCACACAAACTTGGTCATTGGAGTTCTCTTTGTGTGATAGTAGAGCCTAATAAATGATTAGCATATGATATACTCTTTTCATGAAAATATGACCTATAGTGATTTAGAGAAAATGCGATGCTTTTTTGTTTCTCATAAGGATTTATATTAAATCAGAGCAAGTATCATGCTTTAATGCTTATAAAGAGACCTATAATGATTGTGAGTTTGTTTAATACCATTTTAACGAGAAAGACGCCTATATGAATGAGAAGGAGATTGTAATAATGGTTTTCATAACAATGTTTTTTTGCATAATAATGGTTATGATCTTGAAAAAATTTATTATTTGTCTTTGCAAAAAATGGTTATGATGAAATTGAGGTTAATTGTTCTTTTTTAAGCAGAGATCGAGGCTTCAATGGCTTAAACAATAAGTTGTAGGATATGAAAACATTTATAGGTAATTATTTGTTATCTTTCTTACAGGCCGTACTATGTGTTAAAGAGCGTCAATAATTGTCCAACCACATTCGTCTTCTTTGTAGTTTGCAATTGTCCGTCTATTAAGGCAAGTCGTTCAACTAAGTAATGTCTACAATGTGATCGTTTTTTTGTTGTTTTTTGAAATTTTACCTCTAACAATGATTCGATGAGTTTTTAGGCTGGGGTTTAAAATCATAGTGCTTGCTTAAAATTAAACTTTAGAAATGAACTTGTAGGTGATTAATTGAACCATAAAGACTTGAACTTCAATGTGATTAATTCAAACTTAGTATTAACATAAGAAATTCACGTAATTGGCATGACAATTCTTTACATACTAAACTCTTAGGATAGTATATAGGCTGGAAACCTGTGATGCAACTCCCATGAGGCTTATCGGTGAAAAATTCCACGACTCTAAGAGTTACAGTAAGAACTTTCTTTCTCAATTCATAGGTGTAAACAATGTCATATACCATAGTTCTTATTTAAAATCAAACTTTGGAAATGAACTCGTAGGTAATTGATTGAAATATAAAGACTTGAACTTCAATGTGATTAATTCAAACTTAGTATTAACATAAGAAATTCACTTAATTGACATAACAATTCTTTGCATAATAAACTCCTAGGATGGTATATAAGCTGGAAACTAGTGATACAACTCTCATGAGGCTATCGGTGAAAAATTTCACGAGCTTAGGAGTCATAGCGAGAACTTGCTTTCTTGATTCACAGTTGTAAGCAATGCTATGCACCATAGATTTTTTTAAAAGTCAAACTTTGGAAATGAACTTACAAGTGATTAATTGAAACATAAAGACTTGAACTTCAATGTCATTAATTCAAACTTAGTATTAACATAAGAAGTTCATGTAACTGACATGACAATTCTTTGCATAATAAACTCTTAAGATGGTATATAAGTTGGAAACCTGTGATGCAACTCTCATGAGACTTATCGGTGAAAAATTTCATGAGCCTAAGAGTCATAGTGAGAACTTGCTTTCTCGATTCATAGGTGTAACCAATGCTGCGCACCATAGTTTTTTTTTTAAAATCAAACTTTGGAAATGAACTTATAAGTGATTAATTGAAACAAAAAGACTTGAACTTTAATGTGATTAATTTAATAATTGACATGACAATTCTTTGCATAATAAACTCCTAAGATGCTATATAGGCTGGAAGCCTGTTATGCAACTCCCATGAGGTTTATCTTACCTTACAAATTCTTCTATGAAGTAGTAAGGTTCTTATGACTTAAAATGTGGTGATTTTCAAGTCACTAATGTTGAATTGGTTATAACTGAGTTTTCTAATTTTGAAATCAAATAGTGGGATATGTTGGTTTCAATTTGGAGGGGAAATGGTTAGAGACCAGTAAAAACAGGAAATGAAGGATCTAATGATTTGTAAAGTAAAGATTAAATGTTATAAAGATTAATATGGATACTAACATAATGATTATTATATCCAACTATGAAATCACTTTTTTAAATAACAATTTCGTAGATATGAGTAATGTTGGTATATCTTAACCCGACGGTTTTATTAATCCTAAGTTTATTGAGGGAGTTGAAACTTTTATTCATTATGCATGTTCTCAACCTACATATATGAATGGTCTAAATATCAGATATCCATGTAAAAAGTGCAAACATATTCGTTTTCTTCCTATTGATGAAGTGAATCTCCATTTGTTAAGAAAAAAGGTTTGTTCCAAATTATTTTGAGTGGACATGACACAGGGAGCCATTAATTTATCCTCAAGGGTTAATGCAATAAACTCATCAATAAATGTGGATGGGTTTTAAGGAGAGATTGGATTTATAACAAATAATGCGGATGCAACTAAAAATCCTTGCACCTAAATGGTTTATAATGCAGCCAATTATACCTTTGAAGCAAATGTAGACAATCTTGAAGAAGAACTAAACCTACATGCTAAAAAGTTTTTTTGACTTACTAAAATCAGCTGACCAAGAATTATGGCCAAATTATGAGACCATAACTCAATTATCTTCAATTGCTTTAATATTGAACATAACGTCTGAAGGGCGTATTTCTGATTAAAGTTTGGATAACATTCTTGCCTGTTAGAATAAATAATTGCTTCCTGATCATAAAATGGTCTACAATATGAAGAAACTTAATAGGGGTCTTGGTTTGTTAGCTAAAAAATTTATTGTTGCAAATTGAGATATATGTTGTTTTAGGGAGATGATTTGGACTTACAAGCGTACAAATTTGTGATCAATCTAGGTTCAAACCTAGAAAGTATTGTATAAAATAGAAATTAGTATCCTAGAAGTGAATGTATTATTTCCCACTAACTTTGAGACTTTAAAGACTATATGCCTTTGATGTTACGACATCTCACATAAGATGACATAATGAATATGAACAGAAAGATGGAATAATGAGTCATCCATCAGATGCACTGGAATGGAAACATTTTAATAATACTCATTCTAAGTTTGCAGCTGAAAGCCAAAATGTTAGGCTGTGATTACCGACAAATAGATTCCAACCTTTTGGTTAATCCAGCCAATAATATTCATCATGACCAATCATAATTACTCTTTATAATTTACCTCCATGGATGTGTATGAATGACGCGTATATGTTCTTAATGATGATCGTGCTAGGCTCTACGAATCCAAAGCATAAAATTGACATATTCTTATCACCATTGGTATATGAATTGCATCATATTTGGGAATTTAGTGTGGAAACATATGATGTGCCTTTTAAACAAAATTTTTTGTTGAGAGCAGATTTGATGTGGACTATTAGTGATTTCCTTATGTATGCTATGTTGTTTGGATGGAGCATAATAGAGAAATTGGCTTGTCCTTACTATGGTAATGATATTGATACATTTTATCTTCCTAACTGGGCCAAAACATCTTCGTTTGACAAGCGCAGGAAATGTCTTCCTCTAGATCATCCATTTAGACGTAGTAAACTAAAGTTTATTAAAAATAGGATGGTACAAACACCTCCTCCCCCTCACAACGCTGGTGAAAAGATATTGCAAGAGATTCATGAATTAGGATTGTTGAAAGTTACAGAACTTGAAGTTGAATAAGTTAATATAAGCATTAGTAACAACTTTAGTTGGAGACAAAAATTTATCGTTTGGGATTTGTCATATTGGAAAACTAATTTGATACGTCATAATCTAGATGTGATATATATTGAAAAAATATTTTTGACTATTTATTCAACACCATGATGAACATTAAAGGGAGAACAAAAGACAATGCAAAATTACAAGCTGATTTGAAACTTTTTTATATAAGGAATTAGTTAGATAATGATCTTCACACTAGTAAATATCCAAAAGCATGTTACACTTTGGGCAAAAAACAAAAGAAAATTTTGTGTGAATGGTTGAAAAGTCCCGATAGTTATGTTTTAAACTTGGCAAGGTGTGTAGACATAAGGAGGTACAAATTATTTGGGATGAAAAGTCATAATTGTCATGTGTTTATGTAAAGGCTAATTCTAATTGCATTTCACGAGTTGTTATCGAATAAGATTTGAGAAGTTAAAACAGAATTAAGTTTGTTTTTCAAAAGTTTAACATCATCTGAAATAAAGTTGGCTGAAATGGAAAAACTAAAAAGAGAAATTCCAATTATCTTGTGCAAATTGGAAAGAATTTTCCCTCCAAGCTTCTTTGACTGTATGGAGCATCTACCCATACACTTAGCACGCAAGGTTAAACATGTTGGTCCAGTTTAATATCGATGGATGTATCCTTTTGAGAGATAATTATAGTTAATATTAAATAAAAATTATAGCACGTTTTAATCATAGAATTATAATAATCCTATTTGTAATGTAGATTTTTGCATCACTTAAAGAAAAATATAAAAAACAAAGCTAGAGTTGAAAGTTCGATATGTAATGCTTATTTAGTAGAGGAAGCAAGTATATTTTGTTCACATTATTTTGAGTCACATGTGCACACAAGGGAAAGAAAAGTTCTTTGTAATGACGATAGGGGTAAAACGGGTGATATTGATGGTAACTTATCCATTTTCATATATCCAGGATGAACATATGAATGTTCAATAAGAAAAATGTTAATAGAAGAAGAAATAGAGATTGTCCATGATTATATTTTATTGAATTATCAAGAGGTTCAACCTTTCATGCAGTATAGGGATTGTTATATTTTGATGCTAATTATAACTTATTTAATCATAGGTTATTCAATCGATAGTCATTGGATATAGCATAAACTATATGAAGGTAATTGTTTGATCAAGATAAGATCCATCACTATAAAGTAAATAGGGAGAATGTTATGTTGTTCTCAATTAGTATTGATTCAAGAAATTTATGGTTAAGGTAGAATGAAGTTTTGTAAATAATTTACAAATGTCATTAATTGAATTAATTGCTAATGACGGAAAATTAATATGAATGGACTCAAAATAGAGTAGATATTAATTATATGTTCTATGTCTAATCAGAAAATAGAGTAGATATTAATTATGTAGAAAAATCATGCACAAAAAGGTTAATTAAAACTACATCCGCATTTTTAAATATTTGGGTGACCATAGTGTGTTACTAGACGCCAATCATTATCTATGATTATAAATTGTTTAATTGGAGAACTAAAGATAAAATAAAATAAAATTTAATTTATTTAATTCTAGTTATAATATTAAAAATGAATTTAAATTTATTTAATTCTAGTTATAAATTATAACATAATTTATAATCATTGTTAACATGTTTGGAAATCTAATGGATCTCACATAAAGAACGGGTTGAAGAAAGCAAAGATATTTTAATCAAGTTGGACTTAATTGTAAAGTTTGATAAACTTTATGATTAAATATGATATGTTTCATAAATAATGATTAATATGAAATATTGGATCTTATTTAGACATAATTGGTATTTAGTTAGAATTATTTGTAATTTTAATTAAAATTTAATTGAAATAAAAATTTAATTTCAAATAAATTACTAAAACGTTCAAAACTTATTATAAATAGACTGAAACTTTTATAAAACTAGCACTTCTTGCTTAGCTCTCTCTATAAGAGTCACATAATTCTCTCAATTAGATACCGTTAGAGACTGAAAATTTGTGTAGGTATAATAATTGAGATAGATCAATTTCGTAAATGTTTCGAAAGATGCAACAAAAAAATGATCAAGTTTCAGAATAACATATAAATTAAAATACATACTTTATTATAATTTATGTATTGATTATTTTATACAATTAAAATAATCTTAATATTCATAAAATCAAAATATTAAAAAAAATTCCTAATTGCTATCAAGTTTGGTCTTGATTTCCCAACATTTACTCCACCAAAATCCCTCAAAAGTCAATTGAAGGATGTAACATTCAAAGGCTGACAACTAGAAAGTATGCAAAGTTGTGATCTTTCTCCGCCCAAACAGAGCATAAACGAAAGGAAAAAAAAAAAAAAGTGAAAAAGATACAGTTCCCTTAATATTCTTCTATTCAATTTTCCCAACTAGTTCCGAGCAAATCGTAACCTTGTGAGCAAGATCACCAAAAGGGTAAATTAAATGTTCGGTCCTCTTATTACAGCTATTGAAGGGGGAATATTTGCAGAACTACAGTCTGCAGAGCTCTGTCAGATGGTGACAAGCAGATGACAATCACTTGATTAACCATTTCTACAACTTCTTTGCATTTTCACCATAAAATTGACTGAATTGATCTATTCTTTTACTTGAATCGGAAGATTCCTGCTTTATGAGAGTGCTTCTTATAATATACTGTCTCAAAGGAACTACAAGCCCTTATTAGATCATGGGTCACAATCTCTTTGTACGGACCAGAAAGTTAGCAACTCTCAGTTCAATTGTGGGGTTCCCTTTTCCTGCCTTCAACATGAACTCTCTCGTCGTCTTGCTTGTGCATTTATGCACAGGCATCCTAGCGCGTGTATGTTAAGTTTTGGCGCGTGAGCCACCATTGAGAGATGTGGAGTTGGATAGCTCCACGAGTCTTGCAACTCAAGGAAAGCAAACTTATTGAGGATGTTTTAGAAGATGTCTTAAGATAAGACAGCCAGATAATTACTAATTTCTTGAAAAATCAAAGGAAATGAAAAGAAAGTCGTAAAGCTGTTGCGAAAGTGATTATTAATCATCTCTTGTCTTTTTGATAACAAAAATTGGCGAAACCTTTAATGGGAGAAAAAAAAAGGTTTAATCTTTGAGGCTTTCACATTAATTTCTTTCAGTTTTCTATGCTGTAACTGAGATATTTGGATAAGCTGTTGGAGCTCCATGTAAGATGTGAAAGACCACTTGCTCGCCAAACAATCTTCCTGATTAAATCTAACAAAATATGTTTCTTTTTCAGTGGACTTGTTTATGACATTAACTGCACAAGTGTGATAATGATGCGAATCCATGAGGAAAAGGAAGACACGGATTGAAACACGCCTTATTCTGCAATACTACCCCAAACCCACGAGTGGAAAACCGACGAGAAGGATATTCCCCTCACAATTTATATTGGAAAACCAGAGAGAATTGGAGAAATGAGTTTTGTATCAGGCCTATATACAAGAGAAGAAAAATCTGTGGCACACACCTGTAATTGAAGAAAAGAGCATTTGTTCAAGCCTCTTTAGTTTCTTTTCGTAATTGGACCGGCACCCTTTTCCAAACTAAATAAGAAAATCTGTGGCACACACCTGTAATTGAAGAAAAGAGCATTTGTTCAAGCCTCTTTAGTTTCTTTTCGTAATTGTAGTGGCTCCTTTTTCCAAACTAAATATGTCCGTAGGCTGCTGTGAGTCTCTGAATGTCCTTTTGAGCCATGCCAGAATTTTGCATATGCTCTTGTTGCTGCTGGTTATGAGGCCACAGAGCACTTGAATTTCCTGTCAGAAAATGTGTTTCTGATTTCATCTCATTGTCTAAAGATTGAGGATTTTGATCGTGTAAAGCAGCAGCCATTAGCAATTGATTGTGAAGGCATTCGGGCCATTTGATGTCCTCCTGTTGGCTTTCTATTAGATGGTTTTGACCCTCCTTATCTGTTGAGTTGCAATCCCCCAATCCCCAGGAAAAGATGGTATTTTCAAAGAAGCTGTTGCTGCTTTGCATTTCTCCACTTCCACTACTTCCACTACTGCCATTACCATTGTTGGCTGGAGCTTCCCAGAACCGAGAACTGCTGGTTGCAAATGATGGGACTGAAGGGTTAACAGAAGAAAGACTGACAGAAGGCTTGTAGGCCATAGAAGTAGAAAGAAATGCACTTGCTGTTGAGGGAAGAATGGCAGGCATTGCACTGGAAGAGAAATCAGAATTCATGTCAAAACTCTTGCTGGTTTGTAGGAACCAGAGAGAAGGAATTGAATTTGTTGTGAGCCTAGCATTTGACAATTGCTGAAGAGGGAACTGTCCCATGAAATCCGAAGGTTGGCAATTGGTTGTAGTAGTTTCATGGTTGGAAGTACCGAACCTGTCCAAAAAAAGCTCCTTGTTGCTTGTTGGTGCCATCAAACTGTTGTTGCTACTTCTGTTGATGGTGTTACTGTTACCAGTACTTATGGTTTTGGAGCTCGGAGAACCTTCCTCATGCAATCGATAACCCTGCGGAGAAATTGAAGATTGTCTGCTATCTCCTTGCTTAGAAATATCGGCTTTGAGGAGGTTCAGTTCACTTGAAGCAGAGAGTTTCTCTTTAGCGGGTTGCTTCTTGTCGTCTACGCTTTCAACCTCCGAAAGTGGTTTGTGAGTAACAGGGTCAATGCCTCTCTGCCTAAGTTTCTTCTTCAAGCAAGAGTTCCACAAATTCTTTATCTCATTGTCTGTCCTTCCAGGCAATTGTGCCGCAATTTGAGACCACCTGAGTAATCATGTAGAAAGAAACAATTTATGAAGAAAGAGAATTCACAAATAAGAAGCAATTGTTTTGAAAGAAGAGAAGTAATAGTACCTGTTTCCCAGTACAGCATGAAGCTCAACGATGAGGTTCTCCTCCTGTTGTGAGAATGAACCTCTCTTCAAATCAGGCCTCAGGTAGTTAATCCACCTTAATCTACAGCTCTTTCCACACCTCTGCAAACCTGCAACATTCAAACAATCCCGTCAATATAAGTTCCTGTTTTCTTCTTTCCTACATAACATTATCAAGAAAATAAAAAAATTGAGGTCTAAATTACCGGCTTGTTTGGGGACAGAGCTCCAACAACCATGACCATACTTGGTAATATGCCTCAAAAGTTTCTCATCTTCCTCTGGTGACCACAGTCCTTTCCTGAGCTTCTGCTTGTAGCAGCAAGAGTGCCTCCCCATTTCAAGCAAAACCCACCCGCAATGAGGGATGAAGAGACAGCTTTCCCAAAGCAGCAAACTTTTCGCTGATTCCTAGACCAAGATTCAGCAACTAGAACAGGTAGCTCTGGAACACAGATTTTTGTTTTCAATGGATTTGCTTTGGCTGAGAATATGTAAGCAGAAACTGGAAGAGAGAGAGAGGGAGAGAGTTGAAAAAGAGGCTGACAAATGAAGCATCAGCTGAGAGAGGGAGTTGAATTAATATAGGAGTTAAGCTCCAAGGGAGCCAAGTCACAGTCACAAGGTGTTAAAAAGTCACTCTGTTTTCTCTCCTCCCTCATTATGAATAAAAGCTTATGCTTTTTATTTTCTCCATAGGCAGATCAGTTGCTTGCATCTCGTCAAAGGGCACAGAAGTTATGTGGCCTGAGGAGGGGTAATTTTCAGTACACAGTCGATGTTTAAGCCATACCTTTCTTCTTAACCCAGTGTTCATTGTTTTAGCTACAACTTCCATTTCATGCATGATTGAAAGGAGCATCTTAATTTCATAACTTCTTGTGATTTCATCTCATCTCAAGGATGTTTATTATTACCGTGGACTGGAGTGATAAATGTAATTACTTTGGGCCGATTCCTTCCAAGTTGTGATCACTTGCAAAAGTTTCATCATTACGTGGAAAGAATTAAATCGATTTGGTCATATTCTCTACAAAAGAATGATGTGTTCCCAATTCTGATAAACTCCACTTGTTCTTGCGAATTACCATAACCAACCCTGTTTTTCCATTTCAGAAATAACGGTTCTCTCTTCTTCTTTTTTTCCCCTTCTCTTTTCAGCTTCTTGTAAAATTAGATTCCTTGTCCACTCAACTAAGACTAAAACGTCCAAAACGGATGCCAATCCACCTGTAAAATTAATTATATTGAAGGTGACAACTTAGTCGTAGTCCTATCACTCGACCAACTTAGATTTCTTCTCTTCGCTCAAGATAATTCCATGTTTAGATACATTTCTGTTCTTCTTTACCATCCACATCACCCTCCAATTGGCGTCAATGGATACATAAGTTTAGTTTTTAGTTATGATTAAAGATCTAGACAAACAATTTTTATTCTAAGTATTATTGAAAAAATAATGAAGATTTTAATTAAAATAACCCAACAAACAAACGCTCGAGAAAGATATTTTTCTAAATTATTTAAAATTATAATTTTCAGTAATTTAAAATAATTAGTGTCTTTTTAATGAGTAAAACAATTAAAAACTAAAAAAACCCATCTTTTGTTTGAAGTTGGAATTTCAGTTTTTAATCTTTTTTTGGTAATTTAAAAAAAATCAATTAATAAGAACGAGATATGTACATAGCGGTCTTTCACAAGTGCCTCAGAGACACACGACGTGGATTCAAAACAACAGCTGATTAACAACTCAAAACAGAGACAAGATCCTGCCTTAAAAGGAGGACCTCTCATGACAACTCAAGAAGATAATACAAGCGCAAGCAGAATTAAACCCAATAATAAAGTAATGAGAGTGCCCAAACTAGCTGACATTCAAACCACTAAAGACTTCCAACGAGCAAGACATTAAGTATGATCTTCACCCTTCTGCACCATTCTCTTTGAGAGACTTAATGGGGCCTTCGAGTATGCACTTAACCTGCAAAATTAGTGAAATCCACAAGAACCAACAAAAAAAAAATACCTCACATCAATGAAAAGGCTAAGAAGCTCTCTAACGTGGGAGATTATCCCGAGATAAGCTCGCTCAACATCCATAGTTTCGTTCTTGAAGAACCTCGCATTACGATTAGGAGACTTTGGAAGTTGTGTATTACCTTCTCGTATCTTTAATGTTAGGGTAGTGGTGAAATATTCACAAATGCATATTCCTAAATATGTAAAGACTGGGTGATGGAACTCTTTTTCATCAAAATTATAACCTTATGAAAAAATAATAATTAACCCAAAACTTCTTGCATGAAAAAAGACTGTACTGTACTATAGCTAAATCTTTATTATAGCCCAAAGCCTAATGGTCCGTCATTAAAATAATTATATTTAGGATTCTGCATTGAGATTGTATTTGTTTTTTCTCAATGATTGGGAACGTTACAGGGGCACGATAGTTCATATAATTCTATAGAACATAATATGAAAATGGATTATATATATGCTTAAGTACGGTATAAAGCACAGATGGAAACCAATTACTTGAAGGTTTCTATGGACCACTTTCCTACTAATTATTGCTTAATTAAGAAGAGTTTGTTTTGGAAACCTAGCTAGCTGTTTCCACCTTCTTATAATACTTTTGATTTTATTAAATTTTTTTAATTGGCATTTTTGGATTGAGTAATCTTTTTGAAATCACAACGTAACTCCAAAAAATAGAAATTAATTAAGAAACTCAATTCAAATTGAAAAAGATGTGTATATCTTGGCTAGGTAAAATTTAATATTCTTATACTTTGTTCTATCAACTAATTCTTTAATCCTCGTCTTAAATTTACATGAGTGTTTGAAATTAATATGTACAAGGGTTATAATAAAATACCATAAATGAAAACTTCAAATGAGATTTTTGAAGGCTTATTAATTATTTATTTGGATTAAAGTCGTGGCCTTTCTTATGGTTTAATAATTTTTTAAATTTATAATTTTAAACTTTTTATAAAATTTCTGTTAAAAAATTAATATCGAGAAATGAGCATCGGTTCAACTAATGTAATTAGTTTATTCGTTAAACATAAGTTTTAAATATAAATTATGTATAAAAATAAAATAATTTAGATTAGATTAGAGATTAAATATTTAATCATGTCAATAATTGAACTTTCTTTATAAATTTCAAATTTTAATTAAAAAACATTACAACACAAGGAAAGTGTATTTTTCATCTTTAGAATATATATTTTACATGTAACACGATGAAAGTGTTACAGTGGATAATGACAACGGCACGATCTGATGATGAAAGATCGAACGAGCAAATGCAAATGGTTAGATAAGACAATCGGACGGTGTAGAAGAAGTGATGAGGTCAATGTTGCGATGAAAGCAAAACGATACAGTAATGGGTGGGTGGGCCCACTACGCTACAAAACAGATGCATGTGCTTGAAACAGATCTCTACGCCATCTTCAAGGGGCCCGAGTGTCTGAAATTATAGGGAGAGGGACATTTTCGATGATTGAAGGACTTATTTGTCTTTTTATCGTGTTTTTACGTACAACTCATTATGTACGCCTATCACATATTATCCCCTCCCCTTTCCTTTTACACATCACTTCCCACTAATACCCCCATCATGTATATTTTTAGCCCTAAATTCTAATGATTTAAAAGTAATATGTTTAAAAGATTCAATCTACATTGTATCACTATAAAATTAATTAAATATTAAATAATTTAAATTATGATTAAAAAATAGATTGTCCTTCTTTATTGAATAATTTGAAGTTTAATTGGAAATAAGGATTGTTAAATAAAAGTTTATTGACTTTTTTATTTATAAGAACTTATTGGTTTATAAAATTGATTGATTAACTAATATATTGATTAGCTTTCAATAACAAAAGTTATTAAAGTAAATCAAAACGAAAAGTTAAAAATTGAACTGAAAAGTTGAATAGTGTAATATAAATTTTTTACAATTAAAATAACAAAATCGTTTGAATTTTTTAATTATTTCTAAATACTCTTTTTATGGAAAAATAAGTAATATCTATTTTCGATAATAAAAGCGTATCAAATTCTTGACATGTAAAAAATTATGTGAATAAATCATAAAAATAAAAATCAAGCATCTTTTTTGTTAGCTTACCTTTTTATTCAATTTTCATAGCAACGCCTTAAATAAAATATCAAATTTGTAATCTTTAGACGCTAATAAAAAAATCACAAAATGTGGGACCTCTCTGATGGTACGTAGAGTTTGTGTTGATTATATATACCTTCTTCCCACCGACAGAACTATAATAATTATATCAAATGCCACTCGTACATATTTCATGTACAGAAACTTATATCAAATGCTTCTTGTATTTTGTCAACGGTATAAAATGTAACGGTTTAATGGAATAATCTAATTATGTTTGAGAAAGCCTTTTTTTATTTGTGAAATTAAAACTAAATCAGATTGCTTCGATTAGTAATTATTCGTTTAAAATAGAACGTAATAAAATTTATGAGTACTAATTGAATTGAATTGAATATTTTATTTAATTTCAAATAAATAATAAATCATCTTAGGGATGAATTATTACGTACATTCGAATATTTACTCATTTAGTTATAGATTCTATCATTATTAAAAGTTACTTCCTACACATAAATAACGTGGAATCAGCCAAGTCGCGTAACAGGTGCAGACAAAATATACAAAAAGTTGTGAAATGCGAGGACAAGTTATATTCAAACCTCATAAAATCAATATACTTTGTTTATATGAGTTAAGGGTAAAGCAAGGAAAGATTCCCTAATGATCAGGCTTGTTTCATTATTCTCTAAATATAATGAAGAAGATAAACTAAGAAAGCCAAAAGGAAACAAATATCCATTGTGTCGTTGCATGTATAGTTCGTGGAAAAGGCAAAATATTCCATGGATGGTATAAACAGACAATTGATACCCATCAAAGAGCATCTTCAACTCTCTTTAAAAATCAACCAATTTAAGAAGGAGAAATGAATAAGAAAGTCCTTCGAGCTAATCCTAAAGAATATGTCTTTCCATTTCGAATTAGGGTTTGTCTCGTTATAACACCATTATTTGGTCTTTTCTTGACCTTACCAATGCCACACTTCGCACATCCAACACGATCAGAATAATATATCGAATTAGAACTCGAGAAAAGATACTTCAATCTCCCTTCCTCATCATGTACTCGTGAGCTTATCATATGCAAGCACATGAGCTGTTCCCTAGCAGTCAACCATTGTCTTCATCGTTTATAACTTTTTTAATTAATATAGATTCTACAAAACCCTCCTTCTAATAAGAAGATTATAAACTAATAAAAAGAGTAGGGCGAAAGGAAGGGGATAATGATGATGAGGTTACAGTTTACATTGCATCCAGTCATAATTTTATGATTTCAAGTTGTAACTATAGCCTGTGGAATGGTGGCTACCAGAAGTGACTGCTTTGATCTTGGTTGCACACTCTTTGTTAGGGCAAAAATGGATGATTGGAAGAGTGAGTTCAAAGTGTCCGAAAACGCGTTTCTAAAAATATGTAAGAACACGGTGTTCTAGGGTTTCAACTTACTACAAGTCCATACCCCTTTACTACTCCAGGGTTGGTAGTTGGGAGGATTCTGTCACTTGATTCTCTGATGAACTCAACGAGAAATTTTTTTTTCAGAGAAGTGGGTATGAGGCTTGATTCTGTCACTTGATTCTCTCACAGGCTTTGAGTTTTTCTAGGATTTCAGACCGAACCAAAGTTGAACCAATCCTATGATTTACGGAATCAGTGTCAAAGGATTGAAGCAACTAGTCATTCCCTTCGTAGGAAGCTCAAGTCAACAGCTGAAGTCGCTTTTCTTAGACATTCCAACGAAAGTTATGAAGTTCCTGGAAGTTTCATTTGGCAATTGTCTAGGTCCCTCCCAACTTTGAATGTACGGAGGAAATTATTGGCCTACAATAGTTGGCATGAATGACGATGGATAAGCTCCGACCATAGGTAAGGTCGAACTAAGCTAGCCTTTTGTTGTCTAGGTTCAATGCCTACACTAATTAATGTGTTGATGAACTTTGCAGGATCCTCTTTGAATTTTAGGCTCATAGACACTTCAAGCTCAAGCACCCTGAAACTAGCCTTATTAAAGAATTACCTACTCCATGTTTATCCCCACAATGGAAAGAGGAAAACTATTGAGGCATTATAGATAAGGTCTAGTTATTGGTGGGGCCTCTATATACTGTCCTAATATTGTGACATTTGTCCATTAATTCAATCCTCCCACAGGGCCATGTCCTCAATGATTTTGCCCCTGTTAAGGTTCAAATGTGATGACAAAAAGGGAAGTACGACTCATAGGCTGAGAAATCTTATAGAATTTTATTATTTATTTTGTGGACTAGCATAATAAACATAATTTTGTATAAACTCCGATTAATTTGATGTCAAGGTAATTGGGCTTGTTAATTATCTCTTTAACGTGTCATTGGGCCTGTGTTCATGGGATTGCTATGATAGGTAGGCTTGGCCCATGTATTATAAAGCAAAGGAGGCCTTACTGCTAGCTACCTTTTAAAAATACAGTTGTCCCATTAAAACTGTATGCGGTTTTTGCTGATTAAGGATTCGGAATAGCAGTAGTAAATCATCTGCGTCTCTGTCGCTTTCGCTTCACTTCACAGAAAACAACAATGGATTCAATGTTTCCCCAATTTTAAGGTATTTATCAATCCAATTATTGAATATAGTATGTTGCAATTCTAGGGTTAATTATTTGTGTTGATTAATTACAAAATTAATCTTGTATTTCGTGTTTAA
>JANITW010000010.1:20015292-20029299 GCA_027564335.1 Erythroxylum williamsii | reverse complement strand
CCTTATTGCATGGTGAATTTGAGATGAAAGATTTGGGAGCAGCAAAGAAAATTCTTGGCATGGAGATAAGACGTGATTGAGGAGCTGGTAAATTATTCTTGACCTAGGAGAAATATCTCAATAAAGTTTTAGAGAGATTTGACATGCAAGATGCCAAAGCAGTTAGTACTCCTCTTGCTAGTCATTTTAGACTATCTACTACTCAATCACCACAGTCACAGGAAGAGGAAGATTATATGGCACGAGTCTCATATTTTAGTGCCGTCGGCAGTATTATATATGCAATGGTATGTACTCATCCTAATATTTCACAAGCTGTTAGTGTCATTAGCTGATATATGACCAATCCTGGAAAAGAACATTGGCAGGCGGTGAAATGAATTCTCAGATACTTGAAGGGCATTTCAAATTTTAGTTTGGAGTTTGCTAGAACTAGCAACACTTTGATTAGTTTTGTAGATTCAGATTATGCCGGTGATCTCGACAGACGCAAGTCTCTAATAGGTTATGTATTTTGCATTAGAGGTTGTGCTGTTAACTGGAAAGCTACTCTACAACATGTAGTGGCTTTATCTACTACTGAAGCAGAATATATGACAGTTACTGAGGCCATTAAAGAAGCATTCTGGTTGAGAGGTTTATTTGGTGAGTTATCCCTTCATCAAGAGGTTACTACTGTTTATTATGACATTCGGAGTGTTATTCATTTGACGAAAGATCAAATGTATCATAAGATGATGAAACACAATGATGTGAAGTATCATTTCATTCGGGATACTATTGCAGAGAAGAAGGTCCTTATTTAGAAGATTAACACTAAGGACAATCCTGCTGACATGTTTACAAAGGTTCTTCCTATTTACAAGTTCAAGCAATGCTTGGACTTAATTGGCGTTTATAGTTGGTGATATAGACCTTTTTTAGATCATTGTCGGAAAAGATGGAGCAGATCACTAATTGTTCGGGACCAAGTCAAGGTGAAGATTTGTTGCATGCATGACTTGGCCCCTCAAGAGTCAAGAATGGGTGGCTATTGGCTGCATATTATAAGTCAAAAAAGGATGCACCTTTAGACTTTGTATTTTTGGCCATGTTAGGGTAAAATCTTCAAGATCTTCAAGTGTGGATTTGGTGAGCGACGATTGCGCACAGATTGTAGGGATTTTAGTTATAAATATCAGAGATGGTTGTAGGCTTACAAAAGATCGCACCATTTCCTTCCTACAAATCTTCCTATCCTCTCATCCTCTCTTCTGTATACTTATGAGTTTTGAAAGCTTTTTATTCCAGCCTTTGTACTTGTATACATTCTCCACATATTAGTAAAATTGCTCACCCTTCGACCGTGGACGTAAGTCACATTGACTGAGCTACGTAAATCGTTGTGTTTTGTCCCATTTAGTTTGTCTATCTTTATTTTAGTTACTATTTTTCGAACTATTAAATTCAACCGGTATCCGATCTGAGGGTATTTTATCTTAACATCTTATGAAAGTAAACTGAGTTTGCTGCTTCCAATGGAACACTTGCATGGTAAAAGAATTGCAAATTGCAGAGATAACTTCTTTACGAGATTATAACTTCTTTACGAGATTTTCTATGGGCCGTTTTAATTTTTAATTGCTTGCAAAATGATGGCATATAGCTACTTGATGTGTCATCAAGAATGGGATCCAATCTTGATCTTTTCAATTGCGGTTCAAAGTTGCCATCAGGAACTATCCTTTTGAAACTTATGTCTTTTCTCAATCTTTGATCACCATCTATCAACTTTTCCTTCCTCAGGCATAGCATAGCATCTTGTTACAGCTCATCTTCGCCATCCTCATCATCTGATTCCTTACAGGAAGAAGATATCTCCTTGGTCTCAACTTGCCTCTGCCTCCCTCCAGTATGATGCCATTTCATGTTCTCCTTTATTTTAAGGTACACTTCCTGTGGGGAATTTCTACATGGAGCAACTTCTCCAGGGATTCTGGCTAGATGTTGTTTGAATCGGTGTATACCCCCAATAACTACTTTCTCACAATATTTGCACTTCACCTTCTTCTTCCTCTCGTTTGAGCAACACCATGTTCCCAGCCTGGATCAACATAGTCTAACAATCGAAGTGGGGTCAACTTCACCTCCAAGTTACAATCACCCATCAACTGTTTTCCTTTGCCTCTATATTCACCATGTTCTTCCTCATCTTCATAATGGTAACTCAAATATGCCAGTCCACCCTCATTAGCTTGTTTTACTTTCTTTATGGAACGACTGCCCTCTAAATTCCTTTTCATTCTAAGAAATGTTTCTTCTGGAGCCTTATTACAGTACATGACTTCTCTAGAAACTCGGGCTAAATGTTGTTTTAACCTATATATCCCACCACTAACTACCTTACCACAATAATTACATTTGGACCTTCCTTCTATCATCTTGAGCAACACCATGCTCCCACCCCGGGTCAACAATTGCAGAGGTACACAGCAAGGCCATTTAATCATCCAATGAGGAAATTCTTCTACATTGACTTTTATCTAATTGGACTATTGTAAAATAAGACAGGGTGATTTATTGAGAATATAGAGTAAAACTAGAGACCTCCAGACAGTTTGTTTTTCCCTTTTCCCTTTAACAGTTCCTGTTAGAAAAAGTTCTCCAATTATACAGTTATCATGACCGGTCAGATCAAGTGCCCCATCCACCAGACTGAAAAGAGGAGTTGAAATTATTAAACGTAAAAGAAGGGAGAAAAGTGCATTTTCAGAAGTCCTGGCATGTTTGGAAGAAAATGCAAGATACCCAAATAAGCAAGTCAAAGGTGAGACCTTTGGAATTTGATTCAAAAAATAAGAGCTTGATGATAATAAAGAACATAAATTGGAAAGAAAAAAGGGTAAGACCAGGGAAGAAAGCCAAATAGGAAGTGTTAGTTGAAGCATTGGAAAACCATAAAAATTTTTAACTGAATGCATGTCTCATTAACATTTGGCTTGCCCTTTAACTTGTAGAACCTGAAAGTCATGCAAGTATTAGGGGAGGAAAGATTTTCATACATTAGGAAGAAATTATTACAGGGAAAGAGGAGTGTCATAGTTTGTTAGGCTGGCTTTGACACTCCAATTGTTATGCAGGAACATGGAAAAGTTAAGCGCTGAAATATACAATTTTCAAGTTTTAAACAAGCAAGGGTTACAGTATTATAGGATTTACCTGACTGAAGAATCATTCTCAGCATCGGCCAAATCAAACATACATTCATCAATGGGACAAGGGAACAGCATCTGATTGTTCTCTTCTGACCAGAAATTGAAGCACCAAACTTTAATAGAAAAGGAAACTCTTCTTTATTTTATTTTATTTGGTAAGTAACGGGAAGTAAACCCAAGTAAGAAAACTACAGATGAGTGACACGAGGCAGGACTACCCCAACTGAGTTTGCAAACAACAAAGAGACAGAGCTCAACAATACCGCAAAACCAGTGAACTCCTAATGGCAATCTATAACTATAATTAACTAACCAATCTGCATAACGATTGCCCTCCCGATACATATGGCTCACCCGCACCTCCCAATTCCTAGACAGCAATTCTTTGATGACTTGAACCATTGTAATAATCACCTGATTCTACTCAATAGAAATACTAAACACCACTAATGCAGAATCGATAGACAAATCCACCCTGGAATACCCATGTAACCAAGTGAGAGTCAATCCATGATAGATGGCCCATAGTTCTGCCTTCCAAGACGTACAGAACCCCAAATTTGCACCAAATCTGACTAGCCAATGATCGCTAGCATCCTTAATCAGCCCACTAGCTATCACCAAACCGAGGTTCCCCTTGGAAGATCCATCAGTGCTCAGACTAACCCATCCTTCTCATGGTTTCTGCCAGCTAACTTCAAGAACTCTTCTCCCCTGTGTGTGGTGAGGCAAGACATCACATTGCAGACTATAGGCCAAAATCGCGTCCTGAACATAGGAGTGGATTTTGTCGATGTGATGTACTTTGGGCGAGCCGGGGTTAAAACATCTCTCATTTCTCCATTCCCATAGCTTCCAAAGTACCACAAAAAAAATGACGACAGGAAGCCTTGTTCAAAAAGCGACTACGGGAAGTGTGGCATACCCCTCTGACGATGTTTCTACTAAAGAGGTTGACAACCTACTTCGGAGCAGTAAGAAAGTTAAGAAAGCAGATGCATGTTCTAAAGTTGCAGACTATGAGGATGTGGAGATGGAGACTCGAGATGAATCAGCACAAAAAGCTCCTATAAAGATTTTGTAACATGCTTTGCACATGCAATGCAAGTATAGGGGAAGGAGTATACAGAGGCTGTTTTAGAGGAAGACTCCAACACAGATAAAATCAATGACCCTGAATGCCCCACAATTCATCTAACTCCCACAGGCAAACAGCGTATTCGCCGTGTGTGGACGAATACGCTGATTGTCAAGGTTTTGGGCCGTGACATTGGCTACTGGTTCCTTATGGTGTCCCTGAAGAAACAATGGAAATTATAGTGCGACGTGGTCTTGACAGACATAGGGAACGACTATTATTTGACAAAATTCCATAGTATGGAGGATTGTCACTCAGTGTTACCCATGGATGGTGGCTGATCATATCCTTACGGTGATGAAATGGTGACCAAACTTTGACCCATTCGCAGCTTCTATCGACAAAGCTATTGTTTGAGTTCGAATACCCCATCTTCCTGTGGAATATTATGACAACCTCATCTTTACTCAGATTGGTAACAAGTTTGGTAAAACAATGCAGGTGGATGAGAGCACAGAGGCAAATACTTGGGCAAAATTCACAAAAATTAGTGTGGAGGTAGATTTGAGCAAACCTTTGATCGCAAAATTTCGTTTGAAGAGAAGAATCTGGAAGGTGGAGTATGAAGGACTACATTTAGTGTGCTTTAGATATGGCATGTAAGGCCACCGATGTGACACTTGCACTATAGTACAACAGGTCACGATGGCGCAAGGAAACAGTGAGGAGCTACCCACCGAGCCTGTGGTAGTAGCATCACCACCACAGGAGACCTCTGCTCCTAGACCGGAGATCTATGAACCCTACGGTGTATGGATGTTGGTTTAGAGGTTGAAACGTGGACGTGCCCTTCCTCCTGCAACCCGAGGTCATTCCACAACTCGAGGTGGACTAGGTAATGATAGGAGTGTGGTGGTGGAGTCTGTTGAAAAGATAGCAAACCAGGAGAAAGATAAGTCCATAGAGGGCTCTAGATTTAGCATTTTGGAAGAACAGCGACCAGCTTTAGACCACAGCATGGCTGTTGATGACAGTTCGCCTTGAGATCAGAATTGGGTACAGCAACACTCCCGCCAAGGTATGCGAGATGGGCAAAGTGGCAAAAGCCACACTGGTTCAGCAAGGAGATGGGAAGAGCAAGGCCACGTTAGAGTTAATAATCAGCCCAACCCTGGGCCCATAGTGCAGGCCCCAGCCATTACATCTAAAGTAACAATAGCCTTTTTTGATAAAATGCCCAACCAACCCACACAGCTCGTCACGAACATGCCTATGTTATCTTGCATGTAACTCATGCAAATTGATGACCGACCTCAGGGCCACGCTTCTCATGCCCAACCCTCCTCCTCTAATACACCGCAACCAGAACCCAAACGTCTGTCAACCCTCCCAACCCACCCTCTTGAACCCCCTAACCCTACAGTAGATGAGCAAAGAGCTAGCAATATTTATTCCCCTACAGTTGGTGATTTGGAGATATCCATGGTATCTGAAACACAAACAGGCCCGGAGGATGACCGGGAGGTGACGGGTGTAGATGGCAGAATGGCCATTGATTAATGTACTCACCATGTCAATTAGCGTGGTTATCATTCCTCCTTTCTTCCAATGCTTAAGTTTATCTATTGGAATTGTCAAGGAGTAGCCACAATTGAGTTCAGAGAGGTGTTGAAGGATTTAGTCCGTATCCATAAGGTAGATGTAGTGGTTATTGCATAACCTAAGATCAGTGGGTCGCATGCAGCATGAGTCACTCGGCAACTGGGATTCACTAATGTGCATCGTGTGGATGTTCAGGACGTTCAAGGCTTCTTCGGTGGTTTATGGTTTTTATGGAGGGACACTCAAGATATGGTTACAGTAGTTGCAAGTGGGAGTGGGTTCATACACCTTAAAATCTCCCAAAGAGATGGTTGTATATGATACTGTACCTTTGTGTATGTCAACCCAACTCTTGCTATTAAAACTGAACTATTTAAGTTCCTGTTGACTATAGCGGATACGATGTCCAGTCCTTGGCTACTTACAGGTGACTTCAATGAAATGTTGGGGCCAAAGGAAAAAATTGGAGGAGCATCATTTGATTTCTGCAGGTGCGCGCGTTTCCAACAATAGGTTACTGATTGTAAATTGGTGGATCTCGGCTTCAATGGGCCAATGTATACTTGGGGAGTACATGACAGTCGCAGCTATGGTAGAGTTTTTGAACGCCTAGACTGAGCCTTTGGTAATCTGGATTGGTGCTCAGTATTTACCTCGACCACCATTAGACACTTACCTCATGTCCGATCTGATCATCACCCTATTTTTGTCTATATTGACAATCCACAAAGGCAGCCAGATGGAGGGACGTCGTTTCGTTTTGAACTAGCTTGGACTACCCACCCTAATTACCCTCAGCTCCTCTCGACTCACTGGGATAATTATGAAGCTTTACCAAACATGCTCTTCCGATGGTAAGATCGACTGAAAGAGTGGAATCGAGATGTTTTTGGCAATATGCTTTGACATAAAAATAGAGTACTAACACAGCTTGAAGGAGTCCAGCGTGCTCTTATGGTCCGGCCTAACAAATTTTGACTCCCTCTGGAGGGGAAACTTTAGACAGAATATCAACTTATTTCCAGATAGGACACTTTGCATTGGTTCCAAAAGTCGAGGACGGACTGGCTATGTATGGGAGATAGAAATACTAGATTTTTCCATGCCTCTACCATGATCAGACGAAAGTGGAGTCAAATTGAGGCTTTACGAAATGACAATGGCCAATGGATTTTTGAGCCAGCCGAGCTAAGGTTATCAGTAATGAAGTTTTGTCAATCTTTATATTTGGATGAGGTCATGGATCGTCCTCAGTTCCCTATCTACGGTTGTTATCTAACTGTTCCTCAAGATATGTGGCATATTATGAACATGGAGGTGACGGAATAGGAAATTATCCAAGCTCTCTTTCAAATGGGTGCGCATAAAGCTCCAGGCCCGGATGGATTTCATGTACACTTCTACCAATCTCAATGAAATCTGGTGAAACCTAGTGTGATCAAGCCGGTGCAGCGAGTGCTCGAAGATCACTCCCTTATCCAAGGTATCAATGAGACGTTCATTACCTTAATCCAGAAAATAGACAATCCAGAGCAAGTCACACACTTTCGGCCTATAGGGTTGTGTAACGTAAGCTACAAGTTAGTCACGAAGATCATTGTACAACGTCTCAAAGCAGCCCTCCCAACATTAATTGGCCCCTTTCAGAGTAGTTTTGTACCAGGGAGATAGATCTTCAACAATATTTTTATGGCACAAGAGATTGTGCACTCCATGCGCAGAATACGGGGTAAGAGGGGTTTTATGGCTATTAAAGTAGACCTAGAGAAGGCAAATGATTGCCTGAGTTGGAGTTTTATTCGAGATACCTTCCAAGATGTTGGTGTCCCTAGGCCATTGGTGAGCTTAGTTATGAGTTGTGTTCAAACTGTTCAATTGCGAGTGCGATGGAATGGTCGGCCTTCACAAGAGTTTCATCCTAGTCGGGGTATTCGCCAAGGTGATCCCCTTTCATCCTACCTCTTTGTTTTATGCCTGAAACACTTATCTTAGCTAATTGAGGCACGAGTGGGAGCTGGTCGCTAGAGACCATTTCAAGTTGGCAGAGCCGACCCTCTGATTTCTCGTCTTTGTTTTGCTAATGATATGGTCCTCTTCTCTGAAGTCTCTGAGGGACAAATGCAAGAAATAATGGATTGTTTGGAGCTTTTCTGTGAAACTTCAGGTCAACGAATCAGCACTCACAAGACAAAAGTTTATTTTTACCCTAATGTTTCCCCACTGTTTGTGGGAATGTCTCTAGATTGTCAGCTTTTGCTCAAACGTTGGATCTTGGAAAGTATCTAGGGGTCCCTTTACTCTACAAACAGGTACCCAAAACTACTTATTCTCATATTTTACAAAAAGTACAAGCTCGCCTTTCAAGATGGAGAGCTGATGGTTTATCTATGACAGGCAAGTTGACATTATGCCAATCGGTATTAGGGGCACTTCCACTCTATACAATGCAAACAACAAAAATCCCTAAAGGATTGCTCAATGAGATTGACAACTATTGTAAACGGTTTCTTTGGGGTGCAACGTGAGAGAGAAATCGAACGCACTTAGTTTCTTAGAATCAGGTGTCTTGTCCTAAAATCTCTGGGGGTCTTGGATTAAAGAATCTGGAGGCCATGAATATTGCCGCACATATGAAAATTGATTGGTCGATCATCAAGGAGCCTGACAAGCTTTGTAACCAGGCGATTAGTGCCAAATATAAACTGGATCGGGATTTCCATAAAGGGTTGGTTGCAATACCTGACTTGTCCCCACTTTGGCGTAGCGTTTGTGCTAATTTTCGTACGTTGATGGCCGGTGCTGCATGGTGAGTGGGTAATGATCAACAAGTTTGATTTTGGTATGATACTTGGGTGAATGGAGATGCTGGAAACTTACTCTCTCACCATATTCGTGCGGTCCCAGAGGAACATCTGGCAAGGAAAGTGTGATTATGTTGATTTAAGTGGGGCCTGGTCCTGGGGAGAGTTTAATATATTTCGTCCTCAGATGATTTTAAGAATTGCTGCAACCTTCCCGCCCCGCCATCCCCGGGAGGCAGATCAAATGTGTAGGATTAATTCTGATTAGATCACTAACCTTGATATGGAAGCGAATTAATCTTTATGTTGCCTTCTGCCCACGTGATCCCAATCTCACGAACACCGTCTCCTCAGTGGCTACTAGAGTCACCGTAAAAATCACACCTTAAATCTTGCACACACCGATGGCTAATCTGTGAGAGGAATTGATATCTTGGGAGACTAGGATTTTTATGATTATTATTCTCATTCTCCTTTTGAATCTCATTTAGATTGCCAGTAGAATTTGCTAACTATTTGAAGGTGAACGTTCCATAAGTGACGAGGAGGATCCTTACACACCACTTCTTAGCAACAACACGTTGTTTGTATTAGAATGGGGAAGTGTCAATACAACAGATAAGCTTATTGGTTACGTCGCCCTAATGGTCGATGAATCCCGGTAGCAAAATAATATCAACGAGGTTTATTACAGATGGGGACCTCCAATGCAAGTCATCCCAGGCACTGCACCTATCACCTTATCCTCCTGCATTTTATTAAGAAATTCTCTATTTCCTAAGAAAGGTGTCCATTTGGGGACATTGTGCGTGTGGAGGAAAGGAGAATTCTTATCATTTCATCTCATCAAGATAGAAGTATTTATACAAAAAGTCTGAATAAACAAAACTAACTACGCCTAAGTAACTTAAGTGATATGTCTAACTAACTTAACTACCAGCCTATCAATATATAATTCTAACACCCTCCTCAAACTGGTGACTATATATTATGTACATCCAGTTTGTTAAAAGATTCCTTAAAAATAGTCGAGGGCAATCCTTTAGTAAAACAGTCAGCAAGTTGACTTTTGGAGGAAACTGAAAGTAAAATAATGACACCGGATTGTAGTTTTTCACGAACCACATGACAGTCAATGTCAATGTGCTTTGTTCATTCGTGAAAAACTAGATTTTGCGCCAAATACCATAGACTGGTTGTCACAAAATAATAGTGTTGGAATAGTAGGAGACATCTGTAAATCAGCGAGAAGATAATGCAGCCATTGCACCTCACAAGTTGTAGTCGTTAGTGCTTGATATTCTGCCTCGGAAGAACTAGGGTTGACAGTGTTCTGTTTCTTAGTTTTCCAAGAGATTAAGGAAGAGCCAAGAAACACATAATAACCTGTAATAGATCGTCGAGTATCTGGGCAAGTTCCCAAATTCGAATATGAAAAAGCTTTGAGATGGACTTCACTATTAAAAGAGAAAAAGAGACCTTGTTCAATAGTACCTTTTAAATAGCGCAACTCTCAGTGAGCAACAATTAAGTGATCTAGTGTAGAAGAGTCAAGAAATTGTGCTAATTGTTGGACAACAAACGTGATGTCAGGTCTGGTCGTAGTCAAATACTAAAACTTACCAATCAATGTTCTATACTGTGTAACATCATCCAATTTGACACCTCCATCCTTGAAAAGCTTCATTTCTGGTAAGATGGGTGTGAAGACTGGCTTGGAATCTAAAAACTGAGTAGCTTGAAACAAGTACAAAGTGTACTTCTTTTGAAAAACATTGATTCCGCGCTTTATTCTCGCCATTTCTAGACCAAGGAAAAACTTGAGTTCACCAAGATCTTTTATGGTGAATGTATCATGAAGGTGTTATTTGATGTGAATAATTGCGTCCATGTTATGGTTAGCCATGATGACATCGTCCACATAGACCAAGAGTGCCATGAAACCATCACTGCCAGTTTTGAGAAACAACGTCTGATCCGATGTAGCTTGTGTGAAACCATACTGAAGTAATACAGAAGTCAATTTGCATTCTATTGCCGACTAGCTTGACGTAAGCCATAAAGAGATTTAACCAACCGACAGACTTTGTTTCCATTACCTACATAGCCCTTAGGAAGATGCATATATACTTCTTCATCAAGGTCACCAAGAAGAAAAGTGTTATTGATGTCTAGTTGATGTAAATGCCAACCTTTGATTGCTACTAATGCAAGGAGAAGGCAAATTGTTGTCATTTTGGCCACCGAACTGAAAGTGTCCAAAAAATTGACGCCCTTTCGTTGGGTATAACCCTTAGCAACTAGCTAAGCCTTGTATCATTCCACTGAGCCATCTACCTTTTTCTTGATATTGAAGACCCATTTATAACCGATTGCTTTCTTACCTTAAGGCAAATCAACGAGCTCCCAGGCATGATTTTGTTAGAGAGCCTTTATGTCTGCTTGCATGGCATCTCTCCAACAGTCATGCATAACTGCTTGTTCATGAAAAACCAAAGTGGTTAATTAAGTCGCAGACTTTCCGAATTATCTTTTACATAAACAAAATAAGACTATGCAAAAGCAAAATAATAAAGACACTGAAATTTAGTAACGCAGTTCAGCACACTCTACCAACGTCAGCGGAGCCCTCACCCAGATTAATCACTTTCACAATAGTTCAATAAAATTACATAAGATTGATCTAACATAGTATCATTTAATCTTTGTAACTATTTCACAACCTAACTACCCATGAAAGATTTTCACATCCGATAACACGACCAACTTGTGTTAATCTCGTCAGAGGATTTGTCTAACTACTTTCACTCAAAAACAATAATAAATAAAATAGCTCAAGTATTTAATTAACTAAAAATTAAATAACAAAAATACTTGAGACAAAGAAGACTTCCCTATGAATTTGTCTTCCCAAACTAACCCAACAAAAAAATTTCTTCACAAAATCAGTCACGGTGTTCCTATGTTCTTTGTCATATACAACAGCAGTGTTTTTTTTCAAAGACCCACGAAAACTTCTCCCTCATAAACTGATGCACACACTAGCCAATTAATTAACGCAGGCTCCTATATTAAAAACACAGTCTTCAACACATGGAAGACACCAGCTACGCACACCCTTTTTTCTCTATTTTCCCAATCAATGATCAACAACCCATCAACAACACACACTTCAGCTATAATCTTAATATGTGCATGAGTCAAGGTGCACCAATCATCACCATGTGCAGCCAACAAAAACTCTTTATTTCACACGTGACCAACGCAACATCAATAGTACACCGCTAGCCCCTTTTTGCCACAAACTCACTACAGATTATTCCCACTTGCGTAATCACATGGACTTCATCCACAACAAGCAGATGTGCATGTATATAGATAGACTTCAAAGATTCCACCGTAAATAGGATGCATATTTGAGATAGATTTCTTCAGTAATAAGGATATATAGCAACACACACCTTTTGAATTACTACCGTAGATGCAATATTCAATCCATATAATAATTCCAATTATCTTATATGTCTAATTTAAAATGTCAAAACTAAATAAGATATATATAAAATATATCCTAACAATCTCCCCCTTTTTGGCATTTTTGTCTCAACTCAAGAACTACACATAGAAATGATAATTGGACATATAGAATAAAAAATCTTGTTGCTCCCCTTAATGCAATAATCAAGTACATAAGCATAAGCCAAGTCCAATCAACACAAGCCAAATCCAATCAACAAAAGATAAAAAGAAGAAATACAAGCTTATCTTTGTTCTCCTCCTTTGAGACAATAGATGGCAAAAAGCCAAAAATTAGGAAGCGCCTGAAAACCGAAGAACGCGTTACTTTAAGTTACGAAGGGCTTCAATGGCGACGTGACGAACACCTTCAATCCTCTCAATCTCAGAAAATAAGGCGGCGTGGGGATTGACATTGGATGATCCCGAGGAATACGAAGAACTCGAAGCAACATAAGGCAAGTCCACCACTCGTGGTTGCAGAAAAATTCGTGGAGAAATATTCATCAAAAGGACGGACTCCAGAATGCTTGATTCAAGCCTAGGTACCTCATGAGAATACATAAATTGTGAAATTAAACATGGAAAGTATTAAAGAGAGTGAGGTTTACTCTCAATGGCCATCATTGCGTCGATAATGAGATGCCCAAGATTGAAACTAACTCCCATTCCAATCATATAAAGAAGCTTGGTCTATGCTAGATAAACTGTCATGACATGAGTACTTAGAATCCATTTAGATACAATCAACTTGAACATCACGAAATATTTCTAGGTCAGCATGCATGAGTGGAGAATAGAACTGGATGGCCAAGTAGTGAGTTTGTAACTAGTTAAAATTGTGATAATCAGATCGGTTGAGACATCCCACTCATCATTATATAATAAGCCACCAATCATATTATCAAAGCCCAAAAACAAATTCAACCGAATAGCATCGAAATTAACTACCCGCCCCCTCATATAAACAACCCCAAAAGAGATAGCATCCATATTCAAAACATCACATGTCAAATGCGAGTAAAACTCTTTTACTAGCACGGAGTCATAATGTTGAGGAAGGAGGGAGGCATGTAACAGAGAACGTTCTAAAAGTAAAGTACGCAGACCATGACTTTGAAATTCATCCAAATTGATTGGTCGATCCATCACAACCCCAATATCTGACAGTGTATTTCATTTCTGCTTAGCTACTAAAGTATAAAAAGTGAAAGAAAGCGCTTTGTCTACTGGCAGTCTGGCTGAGGGATGAAATCGAGGTGGTCGGACAGGCTTGCGACATTTCATCTTAGTATGCCTTCTTGGAGTCGGAGGAGGTACCGATGGTGGATCAGACTGAGTTGAAGGAGGTATTTCAGAATCTGAAGAGGAGTCTTCCACTATGGGCTCGATTACTCGAGTAACGACATCAATAGGATCATTTTGATCTTGGCCATCAAGGATGTCAATAAGCATTGCTAAAGAGGACCCTGCGCCTATAAAACATCTGCTAGATCTAGGATGAATCTGCAAGCGACTTGAACGTCACATAGGGGTTACTGTCTTTTTCTCCGAAATTGGGTTTAAAATCTTTTCTTTGTTTTTACCCATATTCCAATGTCAATTGATCAGAAATCAGCAATACAATAGATACGCAGTCTAGATATGTAATATCCCATCCCCATATTAAGGGTTGTGGCCCGAAATTTCAATTCATGCGAGCTCAAAGAGAAATTGAGATTTAGGAATGCATTTTCTTGCTCATGCATCATGTTAGCATATATGCACATAAATACGTAATGTTTCGGATAAGAAAAGTGTACATGCATTCATTGAC
>JANITW010000010.1:19978149-19996279 GCA_027564335.1 Erythroxylum williamsii | reverse complement strand
ATATGATAAATTAAATTATTCATTCAAATATAATTTATTTATAAATTAATTATCCATGATTAACTGTTAATTTTATTTAATTATAATTAATAATAATTTATATATAATTAATTAATTGATGTATTAAAATATAATTAATTAATTAATTAGTATATGTTAATATTTAGTATAAACATTACTCGTGATATGCATTATTAATTATTAATTATTATATATTAATATTCAGTAGATATAGACCTCTTCACTATATACATAGCTTAAGTAATCGCGCCTATATTATATATCTCTATTCTTTTGCTTTCAGAATCATATTTAGGCATGACGGTACAATTTCAATTGATTCTTCAGTGTTACAATCGTACCTATATTATATATCTCTATTCTTTTGTTGTCACAATCATATTTAGGCACGATGGTACAATTTCAGTTGATTCTTCAGTGTTACAATCATGATCAAGCACAATCATGTTTTTCAACTGATTCTTCAGTGCTACGATCATGCACAAGCACGATCGGGTAAATCCAACAAAGACGTTCTGTCACTTGTGAGCTTCCCTGAAAAATGGTTGTTCCAAATATCAATTGTTAGAGATCTGGTGAGCCGTATCGGTGGCGGTCACCCATTTCCAAAAAGCTTTCCTAAAACGTTTTGGATTTCAAAAACATGTAATGATAAAACGAGAGAGGTTAGGGTAGTTAATAGTATGTATGTGTTTTTGGGTTGAAGCGGAAGGATTTTCTGGGGGTATCTGGCTCTTGTGGGCTGAGCCTTTTGATATCGCTGTCAGGATCGCTCATCGGCAATTTTTACATACTACCGTTCATCTTAAGTCTTATTCTTTTGACCTTACTATAGTGTATGTAGTTCGCAAGTAGCCTCGCAATCCAGCCTTTGGTCCGCGCTCACTTGGTTGGGCACCTTTACCACTAGGCCATGGCTCGTAGGAGGCGATTTCAATGCTAAATTGGCGCTTTCGGACAAACGAGGCGGCTCCCATTCGACCCAGGTAGTGAGTCGGCGGTTTCGGGATTGGGTTCACCAGTGTGGGATGCACGATCTGGGGTACTTAGGCGCTAAGTTTACTTGGAGGAGAGGGCAGGTTCAAGCTCGACTCGATCGGGTGTTTGGTTCGACTACCTGGGTCCAGAACTTCCCTCATACTGTCAATCACCACCTTCCTTTCCTCGACTCGGACCATAGGCCTATGCTGCTCAGACTTTTCCAGGCGCTGCTGAGGACTCCGCAAGCCACACCTTTTCGGTTCCAGAATGCTTGGTTGACCCATTCGGGATTTCAGGACGAGGTCGCTGTGTCCTGGAACCCGGTCGAAGGGGATTTGAGTCAATCCTTAACCCAGCTATCAGGTTGTCTTCAGAGTTGGAATCGCCGAGAGTTTGGCAACATATTCCACAAGAAGAAGCACCTCGTAGCCCATCTGGAAGGGATCCAACATGCTATGTCGGCCGGTGCTCCGGACTCGTTACTGCAGCTGGAGGACCAGCTTAGCAACGAGTTAATACAGGTCCTGTGTGAGGAGGAACTGTATTGACACCAACAGGCCCAATGCGAATGGATTTCCAAAGGTGACCGTAGCACCCGGTTTTACCACATGGTCACCCTTTCCAAAAGACAACAACTTCGTGTCTAGAGCTTGATTGATTCTGAGGGACATCGAGTCACTGATCTGGCCCACCTGAGAGCGCTTGTTACTGAATATTTCCGCCAGCTATATAGTCTGGATGCAGGGCCTCCCGCGCAGTTCCCCATCAGCGGTGCCTTTCCGCCCCTTTCTGAGTCCCAAGTCCAGGCGCTCCGCCTCCCTATTCAGGCTATTGAGGTCTTGAGTGCTCTTTTCGCGATGAATCCGACCAAAGCACCTGGAGAGGATGGCTTTAATGCTCTTTTTTATCATAATCAATGGGGGACGGTTGGGCCAACTGTCGTAGCCTTCATTCAACAAATTTTCCATCAGGAATGTTGGGATCACGCCCTTAATCGCACGCTTCTGGTCCTAATTCCGAAGATCCCTTCTCCGACTCAGGTCTCCCACTTTCGGCCGATCAGTCTGTGTAATGTGTTGTATAAGATAGTTTCTAAAGTTCTCGTTCACAGACTGAAAGGCCTCATGCCCCACTTAACCGCGGAGACCCAATGGAGCTTTATTCCAGGCCGGCATATTATGGATAATATTATTATCGCCCAGGAGGTGATTCACTCTATGCGGAAGAAGTCGAGCAACACTGGCTTTCTAGCCATCAAAGTGGATATGGAGAAAGCTTATGATCGCCTTCAGTGGCAGTTTATTCATGAGGCCCTGAAAGAGGTTGGTTTCTCAGTTAATGTCATTTGGGTCATTATGCATTGTGTCACGACTACTTCCCTTCGAGTAGTCTGGCAAGGCTCTACTTCGGAGCCGTTCTGGCCTTCACGTGGTCTCCGGCAAGGGGACCCTCTCTCGCCTTATCTGTTTGTTCTCTGTATGGAGCGGCTGGGTCACCTCATTTCGGCAGAGGTGGGACGAGGAGCTTGGAAATCTATTAAGTTAGGCCGCACGGGCCCTCCGCTTTCCCACCTTTTCTTCGCCGATGATCTGGTGCTCTTCGCCGAAGCATCGGATAGTCAGATTCAGCTCATAGCTCACACTTTGGATATCTTCTATAGTGTGTCCGGCCAGCAAGTGAACAAATCCAAGACCCGGATTTTCTTCTCAAAGAATGTTTCTCGGGCGACTGCGAGGCGTCTTAGCCACGGGCTTCAGGTGGCCAGCACTTCTGATCTAAGCAGGTATTTAGGCGTCCCTTTGCTCCACGAGCGGACATCCAGGCACACTTACCAGTATATCTTGGATAATGCTCAGCGAAAACTTACAGGGTGGCGAGCCCAGCTGCTATCTTTTGCGGGCCGGGTTACCTTAACTCAGGCAATTCTGTCAGCATTACCCATATACACCATGCAGATGGTTCGGCTTTCGCACCGTTTGTGTGACGATCTGGAGAAACTCATGCGCAACTTTGTTTGGGGGTCCTCGCCAGATCACCAGAAAATCCACTTGGTCAATTGAGAGACGGTCTGTTAGCCGAAGTCAATAGGTGGGTTGGGTCTCAAACGCATTCGGTCTACCAACATTATGCTTCTCGCCAAATTAGGTTGGGGAGTGGTCACCAACCACACGACTCTCTGGGTTCGTGTCCTTTGGGCGAAGTATCGGATCGATACAACCCATTTTCCCCTCACGCTCTCTAGGCCCAGGGCGTCGTCAATTTGGAGAGGGATATCGGCGTCCTGGCAATGGGTCCGGAATGGGACCAAATGGGCATTGGGGAATGGGAGATGGGTGTTATTTTGGATAGACAATTGGCTAGAGGGTTGGAGACCTCTTATTCATGTGACCTCCTCTTCGATTCCAGATAACCTTAGGTTGGCTACAGTTGCGGACCTCCTTACTGCCGAAGGAGGGTGGCGCTAGCCCGTGTTCCATCAGTACCTACCATCCGCAGTTTGTTTGGCGATTGCGGACGTGCGCCCTCTCGTTGGGAGTGGCGGAGAGGATAGCCTGTAGTGGAGCCCTACCCCTCACGGAGAGTTCACTGTGGCTTCTACCTATGAGGTTATCGAGGACTCCTCGCTGGCCAACCCACACAGGCTGTGGGAGATCATCTGGAAATGGGCAGGCCCTCAACGCATTAGAGCATTTCTCTGGCCTTTTGCCAAAAGCAGACTCCTGACGAATCACCAGAGAGTGACTCGACATCTTGCCCATGATGCTAGCTGCCCACACTGTGGGTAGGTTGAGACCACTGTTCATGTGGTTCGGGACTACCCTCGGGCGCAGGAACTCTAGAGCCATTTTTCCCAGGTGGTGGCAGATAGGTGTTTTTTCCAGCAAGAGGTGGACACTTAGATGATGTGTAACCTCATTAACCAGACTCTGGTCCAGCGGGAGACCTGGGCTACAGTCTTTGGGGTTGCTTGCTGGCTTCTGTGGAAATGGCGGAACAGCAGCATCTTCAATCCGTCCTTTGTTTAGCTTGATGCGGGATGTCGAGTTATTTTGGATTACGTGAGATGGATAGCCCGCGCCAGGATGCTAGAGAAGTGCGTGTTTCCGGCCCCAAGGCTTACCAGTGGGTTCTTCCGTGGGGTGGACAAAGCCCGAGGCGGGTTGGGTGAAAGTCAATTCCGATGGCACCATAAACTCCACTTCCAAAATGATGTCTTTCGGAGGTCTTATTCGGGATTCCACTGGGGAGTGGAGGGGTGGTTTTCAGTTTAAACGCGGGACGGGGTCTCCGTTGACCGCAGAGTTATAGGGGGTGCTCTTGGGCCTCACAAGGGCCTGGGACCTCAACTATCGTCACGTAGTGATGGAAGTCGACTCCCTAGAGGTTATTAATCTTCTTTCTGCTCCTGTTGGTATTCTCACTGAGATTTTTACTTTGGTGACAGGTATCCAACAACTCTTGCACAGGGAGTGGACGGTCCGGATGCAGCATGTTTTCAGGGAAGGCAACCAATGTACAGACCACCTTGCACGCCTAGCTGGGGTGGGCAGCCAGGGTCTCTCTTTCCTCCACCAGCCCCCCTTTGGAATTCAGGAACTCCTTCGCCGTGATGCGCAAGGCGTTATGTACCCCAGAGTGTTACATTAATGTTGTAGCTTCTTTTGTAATTAAAAAAAAGTTGTTATAAGTGATATTATGTTTAGACTTCTATTAAAACCTGCATGTGATCTTCTTCTTATGTGTGTATCTATCTTCCTCGCATGAAGTATTTAGTGATGACAGTGGTGTCATCACCGTCACCTGGTTCTTGAATCAAGTTTGCGTTCATCTTTACTTGCCAAATGACTTTTGGAAACACTGGACTAAAGTGTGGTAAGATTGCAATGATGGCTAACACCACTGTAAAAGACACAAGTAGTTCTTGTATCTTCATCTATCTTTTTGTCTTAGTTCGAAAAACATCTTAGAATATACATAGACACAAAGAGAAGCTCATATATTGCTCTCTTATGACTCTCCTCTTCTAATTTGTTCTAATTCCTAGGATGAATGGTAATGAAAGTTCTTAAGAGTCTGAACTAATCCCAAATTCTTAGGTTTTTGTCTCAGTGATTATGATCTTTGTTATAGCTAAAGAGGAAAAGAATAGTTTCAAACTGTATAATAACATATTTGTTTTACTTTCTAAGTTCCATTTTTCAGTTGCAATTGCCATGTCTTGTAATACACATCATACATACTCTTTTAAGGGACTTAATGAAATGAAATAACTGCCACCTTCCCAAATTAGATCAAAGCTGCACCAGTTTGGTGAATAATGAACCTCAGTTAGCAAGACAATTAATGGAATTGAAAAAGAACCAATGACTGGAATTTTACTGATAGCTCTTTATTAAATGTGAGATCTTGATGGACATAAGGAAAGATAGGTGACAATGGGAAAAGAGACCAAATATTGCTTTCAAGTGGAGTATAATTTCTTTTATTTGGACGACTACACCAAATACTCGATGCTTTCATTCATTTAAGGGAGTTAATGAAATGAAATAATTGTCACCTACCTAGATGAAATGAAATAATGATCACAAAACACCTCGATGCCTTCATTCATTTAAGGGAGTTAATGAAATGAAATAACTCCAATTTTCAAGATCTCAAAACTTTTCGACATTAGTCCATCTTCCTCCCTCTTAATAAAAGTATCAAACTACTAATAGGAATAAAGGTTGGATAGTAGTATTACATTTTCTTTTCCTTTAGACTAATAATGAACCCCATTTACTAAGACAATAAATGCATTTTTTCTCAATCTCTCTAGAATCTCTTTAGGAACTATTACATCTTTCTCTTCAGAGCATATCCACCTCATAAGTCCTCTTTATTAAAATATTGACAAGTCAATTGGTAGTGTCGATGATACGATGAACTTAAAGCTTCAGGTGAAAAAAGATCGATAATTTACTTATTGTATCATTGTTGTTTTAGATAATAGCTTTAAGCAATCAACAGAAAGTCACTGCCCGTTATTTATTAAACATCAGAGCTTGACGGACATAAAGAAGGATAGCTAACATTAAGAAAACAAACCAGATATCGCATATTAAAGGAAAACAGTAAAGAGTTTAAATTTCGGTCATTTGTCAACCCAAAATTTGCACTTGCATACAGACAACTCTTAATGCATCCAACAAGCACATGTGCATTATAGATAATATAAAATTTAGTACATAGAAATTGTGCATTATATAATCATCTTAGGAAAGTTTTCTTTCTTTTTTATGAGAATTTTAAGTAAATATATTTGAAGGTTTATAAGACTACCTATTTAGTGGTTCAGTTTCTTCATCCATGTAATTCCTTTACCTCTAAGTTTGTAATGTTCTGTATTACATACTGGAGAGGGTGTCCCCGACCGTTCAAGTATTGTGCCCTTTGGTCCGCCAGGGTGAGGTTGCGACTCGAACCCCTGACCAAAGGGTTTTGTTGGCCTCAGGGCCACGCCTCTTACCACTGGGCTACGTAGCCCAGTGGTGTTAGGCTTGGGTCTTGCACCCAACAAAACTCTGAGGTCACAGGTTCAACTCCCGAATGCCTCCAAGACAAGATTCTTGCAGATGAATAAGGAGGCCTAGGAGATCAAATGGGACAAAACCTCTGGGTGTGGTGATGCGGGTCCCACCCAAACCACATACTTAAAGCACAAACAAATCATTTGGATTTCCATTGTTTCTTGGTTGCACTGACCAGTTACGTCTAACTGTGAAGTTGCTTTAAGTAGAAAGAAACAAACATATAGACAAGGTCACGCTAGGATACTAAATATGCATTACAATCCTCTATAGCTCCAAAAATAGACTATATCTCCAACTCAATGCACAAAATTTTGGTACTTTAATGTATTTAAAAAATTTATAGTTTTTGGAATTATTATATATTTATTAAATAATTTATTAAGGATGTATAATTTATTATTAAGTATATATATACTAAGGACAAATGGGATGGATGATCACGTAATTTCATCTCCCTGTCCCTTTCATGAAAGGTTGGGATTTGTCTACTAGACATTTATGTCACTCTCACTGTCGTGACTTGTCTAGAGTATTATTAAATATTTTAGGTATTTTAGACAAATAAGTTACAGAAATAATAATAATAAGAACATAGTTTTTTACATCAACTTTTCAACGTAATCATAATTTGTTCATGCAAGAACTTTTCAATGTAACATTTTTTTTACGTAAACTTTTTCACATTACCCTTATTTGTCCTTGCCCGCAACACTAAATTAGTTAACTGAATAATCATTAATAATTGATAATAACAATTCAATCACTTTATTTTTATATTTTAATTATATATATATATATATAGAGAGAGAGAGTAATATTGGTATATAATAATTAATTAATTATAATTTAATTCGTGCATATATCCTTTGTCATTTAAATTAAATATAATTTAATTATAATTAATTGACTAATACAAATATAACTAATAGATTGTTTAATTAAAATTTAATTAATTGATTGATTAAAATATAATTAAATGTTATTATTCATTATTCATCATTATTAAGTTATGTTAAGGGGTCAGAAGCATTAATTATATTTTTAATCAATTAATTAATTAATCATATTTTATATAAGTGTTAATTATATTTTTATTAATTAATCAAATAATTATATCTCATTTAATCAATTAATTAATTATATTTAGTTAAAAATAAAAAATATATGTGTTACAGGCATGACACTTTAAGTCACACATGTGATCTTATATTTTAAATATTTAATTAATTATATTATAGTATATTTAATCAATTAATTATTTATTTTTAATTAAAAATGAAAATTATATATGCATCACAGGCGTGAAACTTAAGTCACGCCTTTGACCTTACCTATTCCAGGAAGGGATGATTATCTTAATAATAATTAATAGTTAACAAAATTTTATATGAGTTAATTATATTCTAATTAATTAATCAATTAATTAATCATATTTTAATAAATCAATTACTTAGTTATATTTTAATTAATTAAGACTAAAGTACTTAATTTACTTAATATTAATTATATTTTAATTAATTAATTAAATTGTTATTAATTAAATTAAATCAATAATTAATTAATAATAGTACGAGAGTGACAGAAAGGTGAAGTCTGGTAGTTACACAATCGTGTACAAGCACGATCGTGACAGAGAGCTGATCATTTATAGTTGCACGTTCGTGAGTGCGGTGGTTGCACGATTATCCATAAGCACGATCTTGCACTGCTGTCTGGTTATCATTTAATAAGTATTATTCAGTAATTATTAATTATTAATTATGACATTATTCATTATTAAATGTTATTAATTATTTTATTTATGTTATTTTTAATTATAAATTATTACATTTTTATTAATTATTATTATTAATTAATTGTTAATTTTTATTAGTTATTATTATTATTATTAACTATATATCAATCACAATTGTGCATGATATTATTATTTATTATTTATTATTAATTGATTATTATTTGATTATTATGCATGTTATTATTAATTATAAATATGATTATTTAATTATTAAATATTTGCTGACGAGTGTGACATGTTAAGTCACACCTGTGAGCATGCTATTATATGACAAAGAAAATTATTTAATTATTATTATTGATTAATTATTATTTGATTATTAATTATGGTATTATTCGTTATTAAACATTATTAATTATTTTTATTTATGTTATTATTAATTATAAATTGTAATATGTTTTTATTAATTCTTATTATTAATTAATTGTTAATTATGTAATTAATAATAATTATTATTAACTATATATTAGTCACGATCGTGCATGTTATTATCACTTATTAAATATTAATAATTAATTATTATTTAATTATTATGTATGTTATTATTAACTATAAAAATTATTATTAATATTAAATCTTTGATCACGGGTGTGACATGTTTAAGTCACTCCCTTGAGCATGCTATTATATGGCAAAAGGGAGGGTCAAAGCACTTTAAATCTCATGTTTAACTTTATTGAGTATAATTTTTATATAATTAATTTACTAATTAATTATTTTAATTAATAGAATGATTACTTATTATTATTAAGTTAATTAAGTCTAATTCACAGGCCTGAATTAAGTATCATCGTGACAAAGATATTTTTTCATTTCTTAATTTAATATATTTAAAGTAGTTAATTGATTAATTTTGATATAATTAATCATAATTAAAAATAATAAATTCATTGATTTATTAAATTATACTTTATTTATAAATTAATTATTTATCATTAACTGTTAAGTTTATTTAGTTATAATTAAAAATAATTAATATATAATTAATTAATTGATGTATTAAAATATAATTAATAGATTAAGTAATTAATATTAATATTTAATATATATGTTAGTCATGACCCTTCATTATTAATTGTTAATTTTTATTAATTATTATATAGTAATATTCAGTATATACGTACCTCTTCAAATATTAAGTAGTCACGCCTATGACTTGATAGTCATTGGCGTGAGTTTCACAACCGTGCATATTATTTGATTTTTCTTGTTAGCAATTAAGTAATATCTATATGATGTTGTAACATCTTTTATTAAATAGTTAATTAATTAAATAATTAATTAATTAATTATATGATGTTGTAACATCTTTTATTAATGTTGTTCTTCGTCTCTTTTCCTTAATTTACGATTTCTAAGTTATGTCTTCACTATTTCCTCTTCATTTTTACTTTCATTTCACCTTAGCTCATTCCAATACAAATCAAAATCTATCACTGTTTTAATTTGAAATTGATTTAAAAATTCAAAAAAATAATTGCACTTAATGATTAATAATTATTAGATAAATAAAGCTTTATTAAATATAATTATATATATTTCATATATAATTAATTTACTAATTAAATTATTATAATTAATAGATTGATTAATTATTGTTATTAAGTTAATTAAGTGTAAATTCAAAAGCTTGAATTAAATGTTGCTGTGACAAAGATATTTTTTTATTTCTTAATTTAATATAATTAAAGTATAGTTAATTAATTAATTTTGATATAACTAATAATAATTAAAATATAATAAATTCATTGATTTATTAAATTATAATTTATTTATAAATTAATTATTTATCATTAACTGTTAAATTTATTCAGTTATGATTAAAAATTATTAATATCTAATTAAACTAATTGATGTATTACAATATAATTAATAGATTAAGTTGTTAATGTTAATATTTAATATATATGTTAGTCATGACCCTGCATTATTAATTGTTAATTTTTATTAATTATTATATACTAATAATCAATATATAGGTAACTCTTCAAATGTTAAGTAGTCACGTCTGTTACTACACGGTGTGCATATTATTTGGTTTTTTTTATTAACAGTTAATTAACACCTATATAATGTTATAGCATCTTTTATTAAATAGTTAATTAATTAATTAAAATATTATTTGTTTGTTGATTAATTATAACATAATTAATTGATTAATTAATTATAATATACTTAACATGTATAAAAATATAATTAATTAATTAACTAATTAATGATTTTTTCTGAAATTAATAATAATTAAGATATAATAAATCAACTTATTTATTCAAATATAATATACTTATAAAATAATTACCCATGATTAACTGTTAATTTTATTAAGTTATAATTAATCATAATTTTTATATAATTAATCAATTGTTGCATTAAAATATGACTATTTGATTTAATAATACTTGTTAATATTTAGTATAAATATTACTCATGGCCCACATCATACACTCACGCCTATATTATGCACGATCGTGTAATTCTAGCTGATTCTTCGGTGTTAAACATGATCTTGCCTTTTACAATATTTCGTCAATGTCACGATCATACTTGTGCATGATCGTGTAAATCCTCTTAGGGTTTCTCTGTCAGGATCGTGCAACTCTTCTGAACCTCCCTCTTTGTTCTTCCGCACTTTTGCCTAATCTACGAGTTCTAACTTATGTCTTCACTATTTCTACTTCATTTTTACTTCCATTTCACGTCAACTCATTCCAATACAAATCAAAATCTATCATTGATTTAATTTGAAATTAATCTAAAATTCATAAAAGTAATTACCCTTAATGATTGATAATTACTAGGAAAATAAAATTTTATTAAATATAATTAATAGATTGATTACTTATTATTATTAATTAACTATAAATTCGTAAGCGTTAGTTAAGTGCCACTGCGACAACGATATTTTTTCGTTTCTTAATTAAATATATTTAAAGTATAGTTAAATAATTAATTTTGATATAATTAATAATAATTAAAATGTAATGAATTCATTAATTTATTAAACTATATTAATTTATTAAACTATACCTTATTTATAAATTAATTACTTATCATTAATTATTAAGTTTACTCAGTTATAATTAAAAATTATTAATATCTAACTAATTAATTGATGTATTAAAATAAAATTGATAGATTAAGTAGTTAATGTAAATATTTAATATGTAAGTTAGTCATGGCCCTGCATTATTAATTGTTATTTTTATTAATTATTACATACTATTATTCAGCATATATGTAACTCTTCAATAGTTAACTAAGTCACAGGTGTGGCTGTCATGCATATTATTTGGTTTTTCTTGTTAGAAGTTAATTAACACCTATGTGTTGTTATAACATCTTTTATTAAATAGTTAGTTAATTAATTAAAATATTATTAGTTTGTTGATTAATTATAATAATTAATTGTTTCATTAATTATAATATACTTAACATGTATAAAAATATAATTAATTAATTAACTAATTAATTAATTTTGCTGAAATTAATAATAATTAAGATATAATAAATTAACTTATTTATTCAAATATAATTTACTTATAAATTTGTTATCCATGATTAATTGTTAATTTTATTATGTTATAATTAATCATAATTTTTATATAATTAATTGATTGTTGTGTTAAAATACAATTATTTGATTTAGTAGTACATGTTAATATTTAGTATAAATATTACTCATGACCAACATAATGCACTCTTGCCTGTATTATACATGATCGTGTAATTCTAATTGATTCTTGCACGATCGTGCTTTTCTAAATGTGTTCTCAATGTCACGATCGTGCTTGTGCACGATCATGTAAATCCTCTGATGGTTACTTTGTCACGATCGTGTAGCTCTTCCGAACCTCCCTCTTTGTTCTTCCTCTCTTTTGCTTAATCTATTATTTCTAGCTTATATCTTCACTATTTCCACTTCATTTTTACTTCCATTTCATCGCAACTCATTCCAACACAAATAAAAATCTATCACTGATTTAATTTGGAATTAATCTAAGAGATTAATAAATACTAGAAAAATAAAACTTTATTAAATATAATTAAATATAATTGATACATAATTAATTTACTAATTAATGGATTGATTACTTATTATTATTAATTAACTATAAATTCATAACCGTTAATTAAGTGTCACCGTGACAATGATATTTTTTAATTAAATATATTTAAAGTATAGTTAATTAATTAATTTTGATATAATAAATAATAATTAAAATGTAATGATTTCATTATTTTATTAAACTATACTTTATCTACAAATTAATTATCTATCATTAACTATAAAGTTTATTCATTTATAATAAAAATTACTAATATCTAGCTAATTAATTGATGTATTAAAATAAAATTTATAGATTAAGTAGTTAATGTTAATATTTAATTATATGTTAGTCATGACCTTGCATTATTAATTGTTATTTTAATTAATTATTATATATTAATATTTAGTATATATGTAGCTCTTCAATAGTTAAGTAGTCGCGCCCATGACTTAATGATAATAGGCATGACTATCATGCATATTATTTGGTTTTTCTTGTTAGCAGTTAATTAACAACTATTTGATGTTATAACATATTTTGTTAATTAAACAATTAATTATTTAAAATATTATTAGTTTGTTGATTAATTAAAACTAATTAATTGATTTTTTTTGTGAAATTAATAATTAAGATATAATAAATTAACTTATTTATGCAAATATAATTTACTTATAAATTAACTATCCATTGTTAACTATTAACTTTTTAAGTTATAATTAATCATAATTTTTATATAATTAATTAATTGTTGCATTAAAATATAATTATTTGATTTAGTAGTACATGTTAATATTTAGTATAAATATTAACCATGACCCACATAATACACTCATGCTTGTATTATGCATGATCGTGCAATTCTAGTTGATTCTTCGGTGTCACGTTTGTGCTTGTGCATGATCATGCTTTTCTCAATATCTCCTCAATGTCACAATCGTGCTTGTGCATGATCATATAAATCCTCTAAGGGTTACTCTGTCACGATCGTGCAGCTCTTCTGAACCTCCCTTTTTGTTCTTCCTCTCTTTTGCTTAATCTATTATTTCTAACTTATGTCTTCACTATTTTCACTTCATTTTTACTTCCATTTCACCTCAACTCATTGTAATACAAATCAAAATCTATAACTAATTTAATTTGAAATTAATGTAAAATTCATAAAAATAATTACACTTAATGATTAATAATTACTAGAAAAATAAAACTTTATTAAATATAATTAAATATAATTTAAATATAATTAATTTACTAATTAATTTATAATTAATAGATTGATTACTTATTATTATTAATTAACTAAATTCATAAGTGTTAATTAAGTGTCACTGTGATAATGATATTTTTCATTCCTTAATTAAATATATTTCAAGTTTAGTTAATTAATTAATTTTTATGTAATTAATAATAATTAAAATGTAATGAATTCATTAATTTGTTGAGCTATACTTTATTTATAAATTAATTATTTATCATTAACTATAAAGTTTATTCAATTATAATTAAAAATTACTAATATCTAATGGTCCAGATCGTGTCTCGCCCTAAGATGTATAAGGGGGAACCAACTTTCTTCCTAACTAAGGAGGAAGAAGCTCATCTGGCTGCTCCTTTTCAATTGGCGTTGGTAGGGAAATTTACTAAGGGTAGGCCGAAGATGGATTTCCTGAGGTCTTCTTTCGACAAAATCGGTTTCAAAGGTCATTTTACCCTAGGTATGATTGATTTCCACCATGTTTTCATCTGCTTTGACCTTGAGGAAGATTATCAACGCTGCTGGTTGCGGGCCATATGGACGTTTGACAGTCACCTTATGTGTGTTTTTAAGTGGTCGCCGTAATTTCACCCCGATCATGAATCCTCTGTTGTTCCAATCTGGGTTTCATTTGTGGGTTTGTCGATTCATTGTTTCAATGAACACTAGCTCCAATGGATGGCAACGATGATTGGGGTTCCTCTGAAAATTGATGTTCCCACATTAAATCTTTCTCGGCCATCGATCGCTTGAGTGTGTATTGAAGTTGATTTGTTGAAGGAATTGCCGACTCACTTGAGGCTAGGTACGGAAGAGCATGCGTTTTTTCCAATCTGTGATGTATGAAAATCTGCCTTCGTATTGTCGCCATTGTCGAAAGGTAGGTCATCCGGTGGATGTTTGTCGATATAAGCAGCCCAAGCCTTCTCCCACTGATGTAGCTGCGGATTCAAAACGTCTTACCGTTCAGGTTTGGCAAGCTAAAGAAGTGCCAATTGCTTCTGGACTGTTCGTGCCAGATGCGGATCATTCTCTTACCGCTGCCACTGCTCCCACCCCTGTTTCTGCTCTTGAGTCCAACGAGCCTTTGAGTAAGACGCAGCCTCCGGAGTAGAACGTTGATGTTGTTACTGGTCCAAATTCATCTTGTTCTCAATTGTCCTCCGCATTTGTGTCCTTGTCTGCGCTTGATGTGGCTACTGGCCATCCTGTTCAACTTATAACATCTATTCCCCGATTTAATGAAGTTACTGAAATGGTTGACAATGCAGTGGTTGATAAAGCTACTGAATCTGTTACACCTTCTGTGTTTACTGCCCCTGATTTTGTGCTATCAGGTATCCGCTCTGCTACTCCAGTTGCCATAAATGTTCAGCATAATGCTATTGTTTATCCAAACGTCATTCCGATGGGTATATATGGGGACTCTGCCAATGTGGCAACAATTCATACAGATCTAGCTGCACCAATTCAGACCTTTTCTACTGCAGTTGAAATTCCTCAGGTCATTTATGAAAACCCTATGCCACATCAGGTTCAGGATGATTTCTGGCTTGGTGCCAATTCCGGCCATCAGTACGTGGAGATTTCCAGATTGGTACAGTCTGAAGGAGAAACAACTCTACCAAAATGGGGTCGTCCCGTGGGATCGAAAAATAAAAAAGTTACTTTTGATATTGAATCTCTTCGCCGATCGGCGAGAGCTCCTAAGGCTACTCTTTCTGCTAATCCCTCATGATTAGTAGCCTAATTTGGAATATACGTGGGGTAGGTAACATGGCCTCCCAATGTCGTCTAAAATCTCTGATTGAGATGAACAAATTATCTGCAATTTTTGTGATTGAGCCAATAGTTCAACCTGCTAATTTGGATGGACTACTGCGAAAACTACACTTTACATCTGGCTATGTTTCAGCCACTAACAAAATCTGAGCCCTTTTTTCCAACATTTACTCCGTTACGTTCCTTCATGGTACCGCACAAGTCATGCACCTGCAATTAGCCCACGCTAATGTGCCATCAGTTTTTTATATCTCTATAGTCTATGCGAGATCGACAAGGCGAGATCGTCTTGAATTGTGGTCTGAGCTAAGTGCTTTCCGAGCTGCTCATGCTAATGTCCCATGGCTATTGGGGGGCGATTTTAATGTCATTCGACATCTTGATGAATATAGCAGCCTTGGATCTCCTGAGCTTGCCTCTATGGATGATTTCAACTCCTTCATAGCTTCTTGCGGCCTGTTAGAACTCTCCACGCAGGGTGCTGACTTTACTTGGGTAGGCACTAGATCCAATGGTCGTGTTATGAAGAAGTTGGATCGGACCTTGGTAACTACAGAGTGGTCCGATCTGTTCCCGATTTCTTCAATTCAGAACTTAAATCGAATGGGGTCCGATCATAGCCCGATGTTGTGCCAATTTGATACGACACAGGTTTCACGCCCACGCCTCTTTCGATTCCAACAGATGTGGCTACGTCGCGATGACTTCCTCAATTTGGTAAAATTGAATTGGGCTCTACCAATAGCATGTCATGGTATGTTACGGTTCTCCCTAAAGCTTCGTCGCCTCAAATCCTGTTTGCGGCTCTGGAACAAGGAGAAATTTGGGGATGTTTTCCTTAATCTGAAATCGGTGGAGTCAACTGTGATGCAGCTGGAACGAGAGTTTGACGACTCTGGGACCAATGATGCCCTAATGAGGCTGAACAAATCCAAAGCGGAACTGTTACTACGGCTTAAAGAACATGAGGATTTTATGCTTCAAAAGATGAGATTGAAATGGCTTAAAGAGGGTGATGCTAACACCGCCTTTTTTCACGCTTCTTTGGCCGAGAAACGAATGCAATTGGGGATACACAAAATTTGAGCTGGTAATGGGCATTGGTTGACAGACCCGGCCCACATTGAATCTGAAGCGGTCAGATACTTTCAATCCCTATTATCGAAGGAGGTAGTTGAGGATGAGGAGGAAGTTACATCTAGGCTGCTACGCTACATACCAAGGCTTGTTGAGGATATGGACAATAATTTGTTGTCACAACCGGTCACGATGGAGGAGGTAAAGAATGCAGTTATGGGTTTGTCGTCCACTAGTGTGCCCGGAGTTGATGGATACTGTGGAGCTTTTTATCATAATTGTTTGGACATCATATGTCATGATCTCTTTAATGCCTGTACTGAATTTATGTTAGGGATTCCAGTTGTTAGCCCCAAAATTTTTTTTTAAAATTAAGCATGATTAGATTGATTTAGAAATTTAGTTAGCATTATGTGAGATGATAGAAATTAAATGTGGAAGCAATAAATAGCAAATGGCATAAATTGAGTAAGCTAACTTAGCATAAATTGAAGTAAGATCAATTAAAAATATAATAGCATTAAATAACATATGACATTAAATAAGTAAGTAGCATCAATTGATTAAGTTAGGTAAGAGTTAATGAGATTATTTATGTTAGTTGGTTAGTAGGTTAAGATTTAATGCAATGGGCTTATTGGATCAATGGGCCTAAGCATGATGTTGTAGGAAATAAGAAAGAAGAAGCATTGGGCTTAAAGGAAGGAAATGAAAAGAGAAGACAATATAAAATGGGCTTATAGAATACATGGGCTTCAAGGAGGTAGGAAAGTAGAAGAAAATAAGTGGGCCTTTAGTAGTGTAAGGAGAAGATAAAAAGAAGAAAGAAGGAAGAGAAAATGAAATGGGCTTTGGGGCCTAAAGAGGAAATGAAATAAGAAAGAAGAGAGGATGTATATATATATAGAAGATGGGCTTGAGAAATTAGATGGGCTTAAGTAGTATAAAGAGAAGATGAGGAGGAAGGAAGAAGAAGGAGTTGAGTATTGGGCCTTTGGGCTTAAGTTGGATGGAAGAAGTATAAAAAGGAGAAGTTAAGTGATTTTTTGGTAGGAAAAGAGAGGGAGCACGAAATTGAGAGGGAGAGAGGAGAGAGTTGTCGTAAATGGGAGAAAGGAAGAGGGAAGAAGGAAAGCTTGTTAGGGTTTTGAGATTTCCATGAAAGTGTGAGAGATTTTGAAGAAAGTCCAAGGAGGAAAAGTGAAGAGGAAGGTCTAAGCTTCACTTTGAGCCGAGAAAGCATTGGGTTAGCTAAGGATTCAAGGTAAGTAATGTTATCAAGTATTGGTTTTTAGATGGGTTTTGGTTTAGAAAGCTTAGAAATAAGATGGGTATAGTGATTCTAAAGTTTATAGCATGATTTAAGTTCATTAGGTTGTTCGATTTTAAAACCCTAAGTGATTATGGGTTTCGATTTTAATGAAGGGAAAGGAGAAAGAGGAGAAGAACAAGAAGAGGAGCTTCCTTAGGCAAGATTAAGCAAGGATTTAGCGATTTTAAGGTAGGTTCTTGTTTATCTTTATGTTAGTAAGATTTGAATACTATGAATTAGTGAAATTAATGATTAATAGCTAACATAAATGAGCATTAATTGTGTGAG
>JANITW010000010.1:19922524-19932879 GCA_027564335.1 Erythroxylum williamsii | reverse complement strand
GTCAATATGTGAAGATTAGAAGAGTATTTGATGTCTATTATTATTATTAATAATCAAGTGATATAGCTAAGTAATCACGCTAATGACTTAATAGTCCTTTTGCCAAATACAAGGCAATGTACTTATCATTTGCCTATTTTTTATATTAACAAAACAATAATTTTTAAGTTTCACATTATGAAAAGAATATATATTTTAAAATTTTAATATATATTTTAAAGATATAAAGAAGATCACTAGCATTTGATGCTTAGCTTATTTAGAAGGAATTTTTTTCTCCTCCAAAAAATTAATAAAACTTATTTTATATTAAAATTCACATTTTCCAAGATTAATATCTAATTATGACTTTTTTATACATATAATTTATGATTTATTATAAGTTATATTACAAAATAAATACTTAAATTGGACAAATTAACATTTTAGAAGTGTTGTCATATATGTTAAAACATTATTATCTTTAAATTAATATGAAACTGATCTCTAATACATATTAAAATTTTATAGTTACTGAAATCTGTATACAATTTCCAATTATCTATAAATTATAATTTATGGTTAGTATATTTCCAAAGAAATGCTATGTACCTCATTGTTCACCAGTTGACATACCTCTTGAGATTACTATATAAATTTAATTGAATGATAATATAATTTCTTACTTTTTGATTAAATTTTATAATTTTGTATTTACTTTTTTTGTATTTTATCGATTTATAACAAAAATATTTCCTAATTTTTTTGGTGAATTAAAAATATAATAAATCAAGAAAAATAAGGTTATGTACAGAACTAGAGATAGCCCAAGGTGCTAATCTCATTCCAAAAACCACAAGACTATAACCTAACTTAAATGAACTCGAGAAATATTGTACAACAGCTACTACTTCCAAAAAGAGTAAAAGTGAGAATTTAATCTATACGAGAAGCAAATCAAAACATTCACCTATTTATGTCTTCCATCCAAGATTACCTGCAGATGCCTAGAAGGGTATAACCTTCACCAGATCCACACACATATTCAAACTAAACTAGTAGAGCAGTTCATCATTCAAAACCTCGATAAATCATGAAGAAACTTTGTAGGTTGAAGCTTCTTCATCACACTCACCTATTCTGCTGGAAGGATATGATCTCCATTGCTTGAAACGAAGGAGTAAACGTTTCCCCCTGCTACTAGCATACAACATAACTCATCATAACCTCTCACCCAAGACATTATGGAGAGAACCTGAAAGGGTAATACTCTCTCCTAATAAAAGGGATCTCCTTTGCTTTGGGAAATCGAGGAGGAGTAGGAGACTTTCATCTCCTCTTTATACTTCCAATTTTCAATGGCTGGAATTAAACCTGTAAATCATTTTATTAGAGAAAACAAAACACACCAACAATTATCTTCCCTCGGTGTTTGAGCTGAGATGTTTTATAAATTGGAAGACCACTCTAATGTTAATGCTACCAACTTCCAAGGTTTTATCTTTGAAGGTTCGGTGGTTTCTTTCAGACCAAAGGTTATACACAATAATGGAGAGGAGAATGATGAAGATGTTAAAATCAATATTTCTGTAGTTTGGAGGTTGGTTGAACCAATTCAAAAAGAATTGAAGGTTTATTAGGTTAGGCAAGTGGATCTAAAAGTGGTTTAGACAATGTATCCGTACTACTTTTGAGTGTGAGCACTCAAAAAATAGACGGTCAATGTATAGTCTCATTATCCAAGAAACATAAAGAGCAATGATTTGGGACAAAAGAGTAGAGGAGTTTATCCCTTGCTTGCAGCTTATTAAGAAAGGCTAGCCATAGGATGAAGGAAAACCTTCCAAAATTTTACAAACTAATTTTAGGAGCTGTTTGTTGTCATTTTTTAAAGGTTTTTTTTGTGATTTTTGTAAATTAAAAAACGACTCTTAAAATCATGTTTGGTTAAACACGTTTATATATTTCATTTAAAAAAATAAAAATGACAACTATTTTACGAAAACATAAAAATAACATTTTTGTGATTTTTGAAAACAGAATTTAAATTTTTTTCACAAAAACATATCATATTCAAGTTTTTCTCTTTTTTGCGCTGACTTCATCTTCTGCATCTTCACCTTGCTATATCTCCAGGAATGTTTTCATATCTATCTGTTACTTCTGTAATTTTTTTTGTCTCTCTTATTATAACATCAGACCCATAACAAAATAAAGCAACTAGGCGTGATGGAGGAGAGATGAAAACTGTGAAAAGAAAAAGAAATGTAGACATACTTACTAAAAACACCATGTAGAAATTCTGCTTTGAGAATAAGCTTCCTCAATTTTTTGTAACGATAAAGAAGATGATGCACTTACAACTCTTTAGTTTTTGTTTCACGCTAAACATAATGAAGACCTCATCTGATTCTTTATAAAGAACCAAAATAACGTTTCTTGATCCTCACGTCTTTTGAATCCGAGAGAGGTATACCTATTTTCTTCCTCCTCATGTCTTCATCTTTGCAGCGTTTTATTCTTGAACTTCACGTTATTATTTTTCCTTGTCCTCATGTCTCTATAGCTTTTTTCCTCTCATCCTCGCATCTTTAGTATAGAGTGGAGCATGCATGAAGCACTTGTCTTCACGTCATTTAATGTAGCAGAGACAAAGCCTAGTCTTCACGTATCTTTAGCATGGAGCACATAGCACTTGTCTTCACATTTAATGTGGCAACACATCGACAAAGCCTAGACTTCAAAGCCTAGTTTTCACATAGTAGCCTTTGTCTTTATATCATAATGGTTAGTTGCCATTGAAAATTTAATGATTAATGGATTCATTTTCATGCTAGCAGAGCACACATGTAAGGCTTAAAACTTGTCATTTGTTACAAAAGTGAAGCTTACTCTTCATCGCAGAGACTTTATCAAAAGTGAAGCCTTAGTTTTGTCATAGTGAAGCTTACTCTTCCCGTTATTTGTCTTAACCAAAACATTAATTTGTACATGAGTTCTTCAAGTTGAAGCCTATTCTATTCTTGTCTTTTTGTCTTCACTTAGCTTATTATTGCTTATAACCGTGGAGAACTAAACATTAAATGCATTTCAATGTTAGTTGAATTTGATATATAAGTAGCCATACTTACATTAAATGCATTTACTTGTGAATCCTGTTGAAGTGACTTATTATATTAAGCTGAAGTCGAACTGAAAGAATGTGTAAATGATTAACTGTAGTGGTTTTGCTATCAAGTTTTCACATATAATGAAAAATTAATTTGCTTACAAGTTTAGATCCTAAATATTTTTTTTATAAATTATTACGATTGTCATATGTTTATTTTAAATTATGTTTAGCATTTAATACTTTATAAAAATTATTATGATTGATGTCACTTATATGTTCTTACATTTAGTGATGGAAGGCTTAAACAATATAAATGATTACAATGATTATATGGAAGTAAATGAAAAAGATGGGAGTATGGAATGATACTATAGAGATGTATTTAAGCTCATTGATGGTTGAAGAAGTAAAGAAGGGAAATGAACTACTACTACCTTTTCCAAATCTGGTTGGAAGAATATTAAAGCAAGGCTTTAAACAAAATTCAATAAGAAGTATACTGATATTCAATTGAAGAATAAGTATAATGGATTAAGAGCCAGATTGAAGATTTTCAAAAACTTACTCAAAGAAACAGGAATCAGTTACAACTCTTTTACCGATGAAGTTAATGCTACAAATGAATGTTGGAAAAAATCTATTTAAGGTAAAATATGTCTTTTGTTTTATTTATATATCATATTATATAATATTCATTCTCATTTATCTTTTTCATCATTATAGGTGCATAAAAGGGCTCACATATTCAAGAAAAAAGGATGTAAGGAATTTTTAGACTTGTGTCATATTTTTAGAGATATTACTGCAACTGGTGTGCATGCACATCTATCAACTAAATCTTCATCGAATAGTACAGAAGAGGAACATGGAAATGATATTGATGAAGATTACTCATATAATGGAAAAGAATATCAAGACAAAAGTTATCCATCTAAAAGAAAGACGTCTCCTAAGAATAAGAAGGCGAAGAAGACACATTCTAATATTGTAGACGAAACCTTATTTATACTTAGTGAACAATAAAAAAGGAATAATGATTTACTTAAGAAAAAATTGAGTGAAACATCATCCACTGCAGAGAATAGATCTCAAGAGTCTAACATAATGATAGAATGTCTAAATTCTTGGATGAATTAGGTATTGACAGTGTGCAATATAGAAAAACTATGAAGGCTTTACATGATTCTCCACTTTATAGGGATATTTTTTGAAGATGACACAAACAAGGAAGTTGGATTAGATTATGTTGTTTTAGTTATGTTTTCATGTTATTACATATCAAATTCATATTGATTTGACACTTTTATATTAAGCAATATTCCATATTTTAAACATTTTAAATTTGTGCTTTGTATGAATATTTGACTTAATTTTAAGTTTATATTTTGCATGAATTTTTTTCTATATTTGATTAAATATACTTGATTGAATATTTTATTAATTATTTAATGTTGACATTGTAGATTCGTGGATTTCTTATTAGATTTATTATTAGATTTTGATGATGAACGGAAGAAGGTAATCATTATTTGTATAGCTAGGGGAGAGAACAAATATTTTCATTTACAAAAGCAACCATATAGAACTTCTGCTCTACAAAGTCATGATTAGATATTAGAACTTTTGAATGGGAATCCTACAAGGATTTATCAAAACTTAAGAATGAAAAAGATAATCTTCTTGAGCTTATGTGAGGAGTTTAAGAGTTTAGGAGGCTTAAAGGCAACGAATCATTTGACTGTGGAGGAACAAGTAGCAATTTTCTTAATGACTATAAGGCATAGTGAGACAACTAGAGTCAATGCAAAACGCTTTTAACATTTGACCTGGACAATTTTGAAGTACTTTCGAAAAGTCTTATATGCAATTAATCGTCTTGTAAAAAAAGTCATTACTCTACCATCTTTTACTAATGCACCTCATGAGATTCAACATAATTCAAAATTCTTTCCATATTTTTAGGTACATTTATATATTTAATTGCTATTTTAATTATGTCCTTATGATTAAAAATTATTTTAATTATTTTAATTTTTAGGATTGTATAGGAGCAATAAATGGTACACATGTTGATGCATATGTTCCGACCAATGAACAAATATCATACAGGGGCAAAAGAATTAATCCAACCTAAAATATTATGTGTTGTTGCTCATTTGACATGCGTTTTACATATGTTATGATTGGATAGAAAGGTACTACAAATGACTTTCGAGTTCTTTTGAAAACAATGACAAATCTAGTGAATCAATTTCCTATGCCTCCACAAGGTATTATAATATTTTAAATAAACATAGTAATTATGATTCATTTTTAATATCTTTTTGTTAATATTATGTTCTTTTTATGATAAGTACTACTTAGTTGACTCAGGCTACATTAATATGCCTAGATTTCTTTCACTATATCGAAGTGAAAGATGTCATTTGCGAGATTATAGAGGTAGAGGAAGACCTCAAGGTTCACAAGAATTGTTTAACTATAGACATTCTTCATTAAGAAATGTTATTGAAAGATGCTTTGGCGTTCTAAAAGCAAGATTCCTTATACTTAAAAACATGTCGAGTTATGATATAAAGAAACAAAAATACATCGTTATTGCTTGTTGTGTTATACACAACTATATTAGAATTTATGAACAAAGCGATGAATTATTTGAAAGTTGTGTTGAAAATGAAGAACAAATTAAGGAAAGTGAAAATGAAGATGTAAGTTCTCAAGTGGAGTATAATATGACTCTAGCACAACTTCGATGTATGTCTTGAAAGCGAGATGAAATTACTAGACAAATATGGAGTAATTATATTATTTCTAGTTGATTTATTTTTCTTTTTGTAAATGATAGTACTATTGTGTTTTCCATAATTATGGTATGATGTACATATTTTATTGATTAGAACAACTTAATAAAATTTCTAATTTATGTAATTTTATTATATAAACTTAATGTGTAATTTTTAATAATATTTGATTTGCATATATTTAAGTTTAGCTATAATGATAATTAATTAATCTAAAATATAATATAATATACTATATTATTACATATAAGAGTATAATTACAAAAAAATAAAAACAGGACAATAAAGCCAAACATGTTTTTATTTTCAGTTTTTTATTAGAAATTTAAACCAAATAGGTTTTTGTTTTCAGTTTTAGTATTACAAATATCAACCAAACATGTTTTCGTTTTTTAGAAAAACATAAATAAAAATAGGAAACAGGAAAAAAACAACTGAAAAGCAGAAATGGAACTAAACGACCTCTTAGTAATTCATTTTTAATATTCTAACTTATATATTTTTAATAATTCTATCATAATTCCTTTCTTAATATACATTTAAAAATTTTAATATTTATAATTTCATTACAAAATTTTAAATTACACAATATTCATTTATATATTAAATGATGCAACATGTTAGGACTTTTTTTCATTATCTTAATTAACTGAAATATTTTATTGATAACAATAAAATTTAACATTTGTTTTAACTAAAATATTTAATTTATGATAAAAATTCACTTTTGCTTTAGCCCGTGACTAGTGATATTGTTTTTTAAACTCATATATTATAATATTTGTATTTACGATCATTAAATATTTATAATTTTATCACAACATATTAAATTACGCAATATTAATGTAACATGTGACTTTTTTAACCCAAATTAACTACAATATTTAATTCATAACAATACGTTATATATTTTTTTAATCACGGGCGTGACTTATTACATTTCCTTTTTTTCATTCTAAAATTTTAATAACTAATTTTACTAATCTATTTTTAATATTCTAACATATATATTTTTTAATAATTCTATCATAATTTTAACATTTTTTCATTCATTCCAAATTTTTGCTAACCAATTTTACTAATCCATTGTTAATATTCTAAGTTATATATTTTTAATAATTCTATCATAATTCTTTTCTTGTTATGCATGTAAAAATTTAAATATTCATAATTTTATCACAAAATTTTAAATTACGTTATATTTATTTATTTTAAACTTATTTTGTTTGGTTCACACCCACCACATATTTTTTTTTTACTTTTTAGCTAAATATTATGATATTTTTAATTTTAGTTTATATATTTTATCCATTTATAAAAAATACATACTACTATATATTTTTAATTTTTTTAATTTTTCATCCCAAATTCTTACTAAATAATTTTACTTATTCATTTGTAATATTCTAACTTATATATTTTTAATATAACAAATTTTAACCTTTTAAAGAAAATATGCATTTCAAAATTTAAATATTTATAATTTTATTGCAAATTTTTAGATTATCCAATATTTATTAAATAGTATAATAATATAACATTTTTAAAATAAATAATGGTAGAATTAAATTAAGGGATTCATTTGCGCAGTTAGTTTCACTAATCGCCTTATGGGGATGGAATAAAATAAATTTTTATTTAACAGATTTGCCATAATCGGTGGTGGTTAGTAAAAGTTTCACGATTGTCTGGAGGTGGGCACTATCGCAAAGCCGCAATGAGTCAATTACATCAGATAACCCCACATTAGTGTCAATAAAAAGCGGAGTTTTCGCACAGTTCAGGCGCACTCTTTCATTTTCGTCAAAGCCTCTCTCTCTCTTTCGAAAGTCAGAGAGGCCCCTAACATCGCAGCCGCACATCAGGTACATACATCAACGCTTGCTTAACAGATTCAGATCTTGGATTTGCGTCTTCTTACTTTTTAACTTTGTCAAAACTCTTTTCTGTTTTGCTAGATCCGCTCATCATTTGCTCAATTTTCTTTCAATATAGTCTTTCGGATATGATATTTGCATGTTTTGATCTGCTAAACGATGTTTTCACGGTTTAACGATTTGATAGTTTTCGGAAGTTCTCTGTTGACTCTTGATTCTGTTAAATATGTTACTGTCTTTTGCTGAAGTGCTTTCGAGCTATACTTTATGTTTGATGGTGATGGTTGTGTCTAATACCAGCTGATGCAGTTTGAAATAATTTGTGCATTATTATTTGATTTATTTCTATTATTTACTAATTGATCTAAATGTTTAGACTTTAATTTAAAGCTTAAGATAATGTTAGTGATCATATGATTTTAATTAATTGAAAGTAGCTATAGCATCTCAAATTAATTACAATTATATATTTAGTTTTAAGATCACATTAAATCATTAATTATAGTTAATCATACGTGATATGATAAAATCTGTTATAAGAATTTTGTTATATTTGTATAATTAATTATGATGAAATATCGGATTATTTTTCTTAATATACCCATAGAAATCAAGAAAAGAAAGATAAGAGGAATTGATATTAATGTTGTAAAAATCATCAAGGCCTAAGCACTTTATAGAGTAGAAACCAAATAGAATTTTGATTTCCGAACTCTAATTGGATCTACAACTTATGTTAATCAAGATCATGATCAAGAATGTCTTCATTCTTAGAAATTAAGCACCGTACTTTTGAAATTAAGCATGCATTAGTTCCACAAAATCATAACCAAGTTACTGTAGTCAAGTTACTACTCTCAAAACAAATCATCTCGTGGCTATACCTGTGCAAATTGGTTATGATTGTCAATGTAAGGAAAAGACGATATAACATCATCTAGAACTTGAAGTTGGGCAACATAAACCAGCCAACAATTGGAACTCAAAAGCTGAAGCAAAGAATCATACCTCTGTGGCTTAGTTGCACTCTGTGGCTTTAGCTTACTGAAGGGTGATCCAACGAAAACCCTGTACTGCCCTGTACTAGTTCAAAGAGAGGGTCAAATATACTGTGAGAGAGAGACAACACTTAATTTTAAAAGATACAACAGAGTCATGCATCAAAACACATATGTTCTAGTAAGACAGCAGGTCCAACAAGCTAAGCAGTATCTATTCATGGTTGCCTCCCACTTCCAAGCAATTGAATTTGAAGTTTTAATAAGTAGCCTATATTTTCCAAGGTGGAGCACGGTTCTCACCCTGAAGCCTATAAGCTTGGTTTACGAGTGGTACCAATATATTTCACTAAAACCCCAATCCCTTTATTTTAAAATTAACGGTCAATATGCATTTTAGTATCTCTGTTGCTCTTGGACAAAGACCACACAAATTCAGGGAGAGAGATTTTAACAGAGTCAACTGAAGAAACTTTCAGTTAACTAAGTGCCCTCACCGTCAGTTCAACATCATAAAATTTAGAACATTTCGAATTCCCACCTATCACTATACAGTCTCTAATTTCAGTCACAAGTCTGCCTTTTACATTTTCCCACACAAAGAATCATACCTCTAATATATAAAAGTGAGAGATAGGAAAAGGAAGCGTGGTGCATCCTGGTGCGTCGTCTGGTCTGCTCTGCTCTGCTGGTGCGTGGGAGAAGACGATCGTCTGGTCTGTTGCTGCAAGTGAGAAGGCGTCGTCTGGTGGTCGGCTGCATGGGAGAAGAGTGATCGGCTGCTGTGAGGGTTACTGCCTTGAAAAGTTGTAGGTATTATTGGGTTTCAATGTGGGAGAAGAGTGTCGGCTGCTCTGGAGTTCAATTCACATGAAATGTAGCGTGTACTGAATTTACAAAGGATTGGAGTTTAAACCCATACACGAATTGAATTCGTGTCATTCTTTTTGTTCCAAATAAGTGAATTGAATTCAATTCACTGTGTTACAAACAACCTGTAAATCAACGTATATATTGCAGCACTAGAAGAAAGATTTGATTGATACCAAATTCGCACCTAGTTTCATGATACAAAAGAACTTAAAAGTATATAGAAGAAATAAAAGAGAAAAAATTCGTAAACCACAGGCCTTAATTTGGTGGGATGATAATTGGGAATTGAGTTGACAACAAAAAATAAATTTAGATTATATTTATGATTCTTTATTAGTAAGAAGTAGTAGGAAGTTAAGGAGCCGTTTGGTTTCACTTCTGTTTTTTATTGCAATTTTCAGTTTTCAGTTTTCAGTTTTGAGTTTTTTATTTTTTTATTTTTTAAATTAAAACAAAAGTCTGTTTGGTTATTAATATTAATGTAATTGTATTTTTATTACTGATAATAATTACATTTTAGATAAAACTTAAAGATAAATTACTTTTAATTAAATAAATTTATTTAATATCTTATATAATATTTATTAACAAATTATTAATAAAATTATGTTATTTTAATAAAATAAATAATTTAAAAATTAAAATTTTATTTATAAATTAATATTTATTTGAAATATATTTTAATTATTAAATCAAATTTTATTTGAATATTTAT
>JANITW010000010.1:19813157-19825239 GCA_027564335.1 Erythroxylum williamsii | reverse complement strand
TAAATCAGATTATGAAAAAAATAAAAATAAAAACCACTTTTGATGGTTTTCATAATTTTTGAAAATCCGAAGAAACCAAACCCGGACACAGAAATTAAAAATTCAAACAAACAAATTTTTTTACTAAATTTGAAAACAAGTAAATAAACACTCCCTAAATATATTATTCTATTTTACAAATGTTATCCTAGCTGTAAAGTTTTTATTAGGGTAGGATTTAAATTTGTTATAAACCCCTTCCTCGAATAAGAGTTCCAAAACTCTATTTATATTTCAAACAGAAGGTGTAATGCTTTTAGTCCTGATCGTTTCAGTGATTCATTTCTTCTTCAAGATCACCGCGCGCACACCTCACTGAAGCACTTCATCCGCTGAGATATGGTACGAAAAGGCTTTCAGAAACCAAAAACAGGTAACAGAAAAGCGAAGTCTAAAACAATGTACTTTTACAAGTTAGACCTTAACCACTTTTGGCTTTTCAAGTGTTCGACAAAATGACTGTGAGAAATGCTTCGTTTACTGTTTTTTGTTTCTTAATGCACAGGTCTCGATTATTTGAAATCGCTGAATTACGATAAGTACCTTAGAAAACTAGGTTTCGGTAAAGAAGATCATTATTTCTGGAAGCAAGTAGGGAAGTCGCTGTTGTGCACTTATGCGTTGTTTGGTGCTGCGTGGCTCTACAACGAAACCTCACCTCTTGGTTGGTGGACATTGAAGCCTATGCCAAAGGAGGAAAAGGAGCTGGCCCATTTGTACCATAGAATAGATTATCCATACCCAGGTGACAAAGAGGCAATGGATGAGTTCATTGCCCAAGGCAAAATGGTGGGCACCACAATTGGTCCAAAAGGAATTATCGGAACCGACAATGATTCCGTCAATTACCAGAAGCAGCTTCAGGACCAGAAGTTTGAACAGGAAGCAATGAAGATGTGGATCAGGATGAGGAATGAGGTCATTCAGGAGCTTCAAGAGAAAGGTTATGATGTAGAGTAGTTAGTTTGCTTTTATTAATTTGGTATTTACTGAAGTAGATGACGGAAGTTATACGCGTCACTTTTAAAATAGTTGGACGTAGTCGTTGTGTAGATGGATGTGTTTCAGTGAATTTGATGTTCTCATCTTTTTTTCCTGGGTTTGCAGTGTAGACATGAATGATTCATTGGATAACATGAAGTAGGAATCTTTAATGCCTTGTTACAAGTTAGATTACAATCCCAAATCTTAAAAATCCCATTGTTTAACCTGGACTACCGTAAGAGTTTCGGACACTTTAGTGATAGAGATATAGAATATGTGCAGCTTTGGGAATGCATACACCAAATATAATATTCAAGTGATGCAACCAGATACTGTTGAAAGTGGCTGGGATAGTTTGCTGTTGACTCGGTAACTCACGAGACCCCATATTCTGCTTGGAGAGTTTGGGAATCCTTTGCAAACGCTTCAAACCGATCAGACCAATTGAATACGTCCCAAGTGAGTGAATTTTGGAAGAAAAGTAATTATTGCTGACCTGCACTATCAGGACCTCAACTAAACTTCTATCGTAACACAAAAACAAAAGAACTAGACTTCTTCTTAGACCCCAAAAAAATTAGTACCAGACTTCTTTATAACAGTAAACAACTTAGAAGTTCTTTTAAAGAATTCGTATATTCATGCTTGTAGCTAAGTGAACGTTCATTTAACTTGGTACCGCGAACTAGAGATTTCAACTTGTCACCTTACTTTTCATCCTGTTCATATGGCTGAAAAGAAATAGTCTATTCACCTAGTGGCCTAGGAGCTACGCCTCCCTGTGCTTCCTCAAGAACTTTCTCGGAGGAAATCGATTCCAAGTCCATTTATCGAAATCATCTATTACAACCAACCTGTAGCAAGGTGCAGGTGCTGCTTTGAAATACAAACACAAACAACTCTTAGAGGCGCAGAAGAATGATGATGAATTTTAGGAAGAGCTGACAAGTCTATAATCACGTAGCTGTAATGGGAGATTCAAATAGCATGTTCTTGGCAATAAAGATGACAAGCAGAAATAACTCCCTTTCATTTCCCTACATGAGACCAAGAGGTAAGACTAAGCAAGAAATGCAACCAACCCAAATTACTCGAAACTGATCTTACACAGAACGATGGCCAACTATAGAAATCTCAACTTTAGCAACTAGATGATGATAGAAACGTTGATAACTTCAACAACAATAGAATGTATCACCCTTCTCATGGACAAAATGACCAGAACTTAATTGAAAATTTCTTTGACAAGAACTCGTGTTTGATTAAATGGATAGAAAAAGGATATTTTTCTTAGTAAGGTACATAAGTTAGAACAATATTTTTCTTTGTAAGGTACATGAGTTAGAACACATGTTAAGTATAACATAGGCAACTATTACATGATATGCTTTTAGGGATGGCAAAAGAGCCGGCTTCGGCCCAAGTCAACAAGCTAGGTCTGGATTGACCGGGCGTTAGGGCCCTATTTGGCACTTGGATTTCGCTGTAGCTCAAGCTCCTCTCTTCTCTTCAAACTATTATCTTCCTTCTCAAAGTCGGTTATATTGAAAGCCATTTTATAGCAGATGTGATCCTCTGTATCCCATAACCTGTACCAACCCTGTGCCAAGCCATCCCAACCCTCCATTTATGTGGGACCCACATAAATGGAGGGTTGGGATGGCTTGGTACATAATTGGTACAGGTTATGGGGTACAGAGGATTTGATGTGATTTTACAGGGATCCTTTGCACTAAATTTATAACTACGATAATAGCTTTTAGCATACAACCCCATAAGCTTCTCGACTAGATGTCTCATTCAATTTCTGCAAAGAATAAGCCATTTGTTGATAAACCACATTTCCTCAAATATAAATTTCTTCATCTGCCATTTGACTCTTGTTGGGAAACCGGGTTGGGATTTGATTCTAACCGTACCAAAATAATTACAAAACTTTTTTGCAATCTTTGATTTCTCAAAAACCAAGATCTTTTTAATTCTATAAAATGATTAACATAAATCATAATAAAGTGAAAACTTAATTCGTACCTTATTTTGAAGCTTGATCTTAATCTTGTCGTATCCCTCAAACTATTTTTAAAATCATTCTGTCTTAACCACCATAGTTGCACAAATGTCTGACCGCTAATAGCATCCACAGAATAGGTTGAGAGAACTCTGTAACTCTTACAGAGAGGGTTAAGCAAGAAGTGCTAGCTCCATCGAACTTAAGCCTATTTATAATAAACTTTGAAAATTTTAGTAATTTAATTGAAATTAAATTCTAATTAAATACTAATTATACCCAAATAAGATTCAATATCTTATATTGATCCTTATTTATTAAATATCTCATATTTAATCTTAAATTTTTTCAAACTTTATAATCAAATCCAACTTGATTTAATTAACTTTGCTCTCTGCATCTCATTTTATATGTGAGACTCATTAAGTTTCCAAATATGTTGGCAATAATTATAAATTATAATTATATTCATAATTATAATTAGATAAATTAAAACTCCTTTTAATTTATCTTTAATTCTCTAATCAAATAATTTATAATCATAAATCAAGATTGTCATCTAGTAAAACGTCATAAGTACTCAAATATTTAGGAATGTCAAAGTAGTTTTGATTAACCTTTCCATACATGATTTTTCTCGCATAATTATTTCCTTTCATCATAACATGTTTCGATTAGACATAAAATACGGAATTAATGTTAACTCTATTTTGAGTCCAATTATATTAATTCTTCGCCATTAGTTATCGATTCAATTAATGACATTTGTAAGCTATTTACAAAACATCATTCCATCTTGGCCAAGGATTTTTCAAATCAATACTAATCAAGAACAATGAAATATTCTCTATAATTACTTTAAGATGATGAATCATATCTTGATCAATCAACTACCTCTATATAGTTCATGCTGGATCCAATGACTACCGATTAAATGATCCATTATTAAAATAGATCATAAGTAGTATCAAAACATAGCAATCCCCATACAAGATAACTTTTGATGCGGAGCCCCCAAAGCTAAAGAACCAAAACTCCCTTAAACACACACTTTAGATAGAACATGAACAAGAAGAAATCCCCAATCTTAACGAACCACCAATCAATTATAAGAAAGGAAACACATATAATAAGGTTGATTTGAAAACAAGAATAGAAATTCGTCACAAGTGATTGTCTTGATAAGGATTATGTTCTTGATGCAATAGAAGAAGACAAAAAAAATCCTCCTTTTTTGAATTTGTTATTCATCCAATCTAACTTTTAACAATGTTTATTATGATGTATTTATACCCTTTGCAAAAAAAGAAACCCTAACTACGTAAAAATCCTTTAAACATAAGCCTTTCACCAAAATAATTAAAGCCCAAATTAATATTTTTAAAATACAACCTATAAAACCTAAGAGATTTAACCAAGCCCAATGATTAGTGAAATATTTTTTTTCTTCCAATGCTCAATCATAGTTTCAAAAGGTCGAAGGAATTGTAAACCAAGATTCATTTTATTGATAACTCTTATTTTATTATTCAGTTTATTTTCTTAGTTATAAAATTCCATACTATTTTAACCCCCATTTTGTTGAAATTTCTTTCATAACAATTGGCTTACTAGAATTCCTCGTGGAATCAACTATACTTCTTATGTTTCTTAATTGTAGGAATTTAGGAATTATTCAGGGTACAGATGACAATTGCACCAATTATGACCTATGTTCCTCTTATCTATGAAAGAACCTTAGCTTAAATTAATAAGAGAATCCATTTCTTTCATTACAACGGCAAGCATCTTTGAGATGAGCTTATAATGCACATTGTAATAGGTAATTTGACTAAAATCTCTTTAAGGTAAAAGGATTGGTGTACCTGACAGTTAGACAAATGAAGGTTTTGTTAGTCTCTTTGAACAACTTTACCTTAGAGGAAATTCTAGTATGGATGGAGTAACTAAATCCCCCAAAATCTCCAAGATTTATGAAAAAAATAGCATTTAGATAATTAGGACCGTATCCATTAGTAATATTAAGACTAATTACTACTGTTTGTACATTTTTTGTTATAAAAAGCTGTGATAAGTGACTTTGATTGTTTGTAATTGATATAGGTAGGAATAAAAGGGCTTATTATAAAGAGGAAAAGATGCTATTTTTTCCTATAGAGCTTTTAAAATAGCTATAAGCAGGAGCTTTCAGTTAATCTTGGCCAAATCGTGAGTTGCCTGAAGCATCATCTAATAAGCTAATCCTATTAGTATTCCTTCCATCAATAAGGCACTATAAAAGAACTTAGTGTTTCATTCTCTTTTTTTAGCCACTAAACCTATGATTTCTATTTTAACAAGGAGTTATGATTTTTAAGTGCTTCAATTTTATTCTGCAATGTTCTCTTTACTTTTAGCATCTTATTCCTTATAGTCTATATTAGTTCTTTTAGAGGAAATTTAAGATCATATTAAGTATTTCAAACTACTACTTTTGAATTACTGAATTTTCTCCTATTAAGCCATATCAGCTCTTCTTTAATGGCATTCTTTTTTTTTTTTGGCACTTATAAGCTTCAACTTTAACTACTACTCTAACCAAACCTTTAGCCACTACATCTTCTTACCCATCTAATCCTAGTAGGAAACTATTAAATACAAAAGTTGATCTTTTAACATCACGAGTATTAAAGGGGTATACCTCAATAGGTGAGTGATTTAAGCATATTAGGGTATTAAAATATGATATTATTGTGGAAGGTAGTTACTCGAATGGAGTTAACCAGTGCTCTATTTAATTTTCTTCTAAGGTGCAATTGGCATTTTAATTGTTATACCAAGAGAATTTATACCATTAAGGGTGAACTCTTTCTAGTTAGTGCAATTCTTGAGATCTTTATTGATGTGCTTCTTAAATCTGTTGAGCCTACCTATTTCATTAGAGTGGATAGTGTTATTAAAGTTACCAAGCATTTGTCAACTATTATATGTGAATTTTTTGTCAAAGAAAAGAGACTCTTCACAAGTTTTCTCCTATAATCAACATGACTAAATGCATTCACAAAAGTGATGCTGATCTAAATATTGATAGGCATGAAGGTTAATTGGAGATGAATGAACTAGTTTATAAAATGGCTTTGGTTAAGAATAATAGCTTTAAGATCATATGTTACCAATGCCCTGCCATTATAGTAGCTTTAATAGTTATTTATGGCCTTCCATTCTTTATGCAAAAAATTATTTTCTTCATTGATCTTAGTGGATTTTATTTTGTTCTTTATTAGACCAAATAAAAATGACTTCATGATAGCAACAATCACCAAGTTTTTAAGGGATAATTAGAGTCCCTTATATTCCATGCATGTATGGAAATTAAGTTAAGGATGATTGGCTCTCAAGGAACCTTTCTTAGGTTTTCTTTTAGACTTATTTCTTACAATGGTAACAAAACTTTAATTTGAAATGGTAGTTGTGTTGGAAAATCGAGTCGGGATCTAATTCAGACCGCAACAGAATAATTATAAAACTTTTTCGTATTTTGATTTCCCAAAAATCAAGATCACTTTAATTCTATAAAACGATTAACGCATAATCATAATAAAGCGTAAATCTAAATTTGTACCTTATTCTAAAGCTTGATCTTTATCTTGTCATATCCCTCAAATGGTTTCTGAAATCAATCCATCTTAACTACCATAGCCGCACAAATGTCCAATCTCTAAAGATATCTACAAAAAGAGTTGAAAGAACTTTGTAACTATTACAGAGAGGATTAAGCAACAAGTGCAAGCTTCAAAGAGCTTAAGCCTATTTATAATAAGTTTTGAACATTTAGTAATTTAATTAAAATTAAATTCTAATTTCAATTAAAATTACGAATAGTTCTTATTAAATATCAATTATGCTTCAATAAGATTTAATATCTCGATCTTTATTTATTAAATATCTCATATTTATCATAAAATTTCTCAAATTTTATAATCAAGTCTAACTTGATTAAATTAACTTTGATCTCTTTAACTCAGTCTATATATGAGACTTATTACGTTTCCAAATATGTTGATGATGATTATAAATTATAATTCTAATTCAAAATTAAAATTTATAATCATAAATCAAGATTGACATATGACAATGCATCATAACTATCCAAATATTGAGGAATGTTAAGTAGTTTTAATTAATCGTTCTGTGCATGATTTTTTATAAAATTTAATTCTTTCGTCATACAATATTCTGATTAGAGTGTTACGCAAGATTAATCCTGCTTGAGGAGGCCAAAATAAGTGTACAAAGAGTTAAAATTAAAAAGGTTTAAGGCTAAAGAAAGAAATGTAAGGAAAAGCTAAAGAGAATGCAAGGAAATCAGTAAGGGAAGAAGTGAGAAGATATCTCTCCACTAATCCTTAATTTTGACTTACAATATTCTTGTTATCTATAAATTCTGAATTAATTTAATTCTTATTTAAATTATGATCATCATCAACTCTTAGTTAAAGTCCTATTGAGGCACGAGATTTAGGGAGATCCAATAATACGCAGCCTTATCCCTACATAGTAGAGAGGTTATTTCCAATAGAATCACTTGCAATGTGTCATGAATTAATTCTTATTTAAAATAAAAATTGCACATAATAATTCTATAAAATATTCTTAATACATTCAAAATAGACTAGTCTCATAGTTTTAGTAATTTTTTATTAAAATCATTTTTAAAGAAATAAGAAGTATAATTTTAGCAACGAAGGTAAATATTTTAATGCGAGAGTTAGGATAACTAATTGCAACAGTATCATGACGTAGAGAGCTACCCTTATGTAGACGCTTCTACTTCCTTTCCTATGAAGTAATTTCAAGGTAAAGGTGTCTACCAAAAATTAAAAAAAAAAAACCTTATGTTTTGCCAAGTCATCTGGGATGTGGATTTTCCTATTGCCTTTATAAATCAATTTTCTTACTGTTTTGTTTTTTACCCTTCTGGTATTTCATCTAGAAAAATAATTTTTTTTATGTCATTTTGATATCCAATTATTGTTTTGAACGAGGTCAAAAGGTTCCATTTGCAGTTCTAATATTTCACAAAGGATATAACTTAATTTATATTTTTATACAATAAAAATAACAATATTCAGTATAAATTCTATTGACGCTTACGCTTGTGAAGGTCCAGTAATATACAACCTTATCCTTAACTAATAGAGAGATTATTTTCAAATAACTGATAAAAAGAAGATGACGATCAAGAAAATAAATAAATAAATAAAATTAAAATAATAATAATAACTAAATATTTAGTGCATAAAATATAAAATAAGGATTAAGCATTTGCCAACCTAGAACCTTGTTTTGTTAGGGAAGAGGATTTGGTACCTTTTCTATAATAGAGAAGCCATGTGGGTTAGATGGGTGCATATGATCTTTTTGAGACAGGAAAATTTTTGAAGTGCACAACCTACCAATAGTAGTTCCTGAAGTTGGAGGAAAATCTTAAGTGTGAGGGACAAATTAGGGAATCAATTTAGATTTAGGATAGGTAATGGGCAGTCCACTCTCTTATGGCAGGATCCTTGACATCCAAGGGAAATCCTAAGGAACTTCTTATCACCTAGAGAGATAAATGGGTCGAGCTTACATATGACAACAAAGGTTTCTGATATAATCAGTAATAATGTGTGGAGGTGGCAGATTTTCCTATGGAGCTCATTGCTGATTTTGAATCCATTCAATTCCAACCGAATAGTTCTCTGGATTATTTGGAATGGCTTCCTAGTTCTTCAAAGACTTACACCAACGGTTCAGCTTATAAACTCTTAAGACCCTCAACACAACAAATATCTTGGTATAACTTGGTTTGGTTCAAAAATAACAACCTAAGGTGTTCATTCATTCTTTGGTTAGCTATCCTTAAAAAACTTCAAACAAGGGATAAACTTCACTTTCTATATACTCCTAACCATTGTTCCCTTTGTATTTCGGACATGGAATCCAATGAACGTCTATTTTTTAACTGCCCTTTCTCTAATTCTTTATGGAAACATTACCTCAACCACTTCCAAATCCCCATTCCCAACTTATCAAGCCTTCCTTTTATCTTAACTTGGTTTCACCAAACGCCTTCACAGAATTCCATCTTCCCTATTCTTTTATCCACAATGGTTTACCACATTTGGACCGAAAGGAATTCAAGATCATTCAAGGATGTAATTAAGGAGGTGGAGAGCTTACAAGCTAGGATAATCTTCAAAGTTCTGGAGCATCTCAACCTACACACATAGAAAGGTAATTAGATCTATTTTGTACTAACTTTGTGATGCAGATTGTTGTTCAGCTGGGGGGCCAAATTTTACACTCCCTCTCCCTACGGATGAGACCTCATGGATGGACACATATTCAAGGGCACAACAGGCTTTCCAAATGCAATTCAAGTTACGTGGACCTTTGATAGGTGATGGTTTCTGCACAGAAAATCATTGCTTATGGAAGCTCCTACTGGAATAACTGAGATTAAGAAGACAAATTAGCAGGTTTTTGATGATGTCTTGATCTTTTACTTGATTGGACTATGGTTTAGAGCGTGTATATCTGGGCATATGTTGACATATCGCGGTATTTGATGATGTATTGTTGCTCGGTGTATAACTAGGCATATGTGGCATTTGATTTAGCTTGGTATTGTTGCTTTTTTTTTTTTTTTTTCTGATTGTGCTTAACTTCTAGAAGGATACTGGTTACTACTATCATGTAGGACTTAGGAGAGGCGACTGATGATAGAGCAGTTAGTTGCATGCCATTATGTATTTTGCGTGATTAGAGATTACTTATGGTATCTCTTGTTTGTACATAACTCTTTATTCTTTATAAAGTTACTGATTAACCAAAAAAAATATATCATATTTTTATATGGTATCAATTCAAATTTTAACTTTATAAAACTAATATTCATTATATATTGAAACTTATCAAAATTAGGATTATTTGATATTTGAGGCATTATCCCAACTAAATTGGCTGTCATATACACAACAAGAGTATTACTGACTTGTTGACATTGAATTTGTAAATAAATAAGATTAAAAATTAATTTTCATAATTATTTAATTTTCAATAACAAATAATATTATAAAATAATTAAACAAAAACAATAGTCATATTATTTGGCCTGAATCAAAGAAGGTCGAGCATTCTTAATATATATGATATGATGAATCTATGGCTTCTCGTTTGTCAAAATTGAGTATCCTTTTTATGTTGATTTGAAGTGCATAGGCGACTTCGAAAGCATATCCTTGACTAGATATGATGGGTCTACAAAGTCGCTAGAGATATATAAAAAAACCAACGGAGAGAATTTACTTGTTAAAAGTTGGATTTCGTGAATAAGATGTAAAGAATTTGCGGGCAAGAGCAAGCTCTAAAGCTCAACCTTTAGAGATATTGAGCAAACTTTATCAGAGGCTATATTTGGTTGAGGTTTAATAATAGAATGAAATAAAATATAATATTATTTCACGGTTGGGAGCAGAGTTTATAATAGAATATGATGGAATAGAAAGGTTTCATATTACATTCCATTCCATCCTAAACAATAAAAAAAACCTTCGATTTAGGAGGTTTATGATAGAATGTAAAATGATAAACAACTTTATACTATATTATATTATAAACCCTTCATCCAAGCAATATTTCATTATATTATATTATGAACTATTTCATCCCTCCCAAACAACAATTTTTTAATATTACATTCATTTATATTCCATTCCATTATAAATTATTCTATTTCATTACATTAAAAACCTTACGTCCAACCAAACATAGCTTTAGGTCCAAAATGAGACGAAGAAGATCATGCAACCTAGGACTCATTTGATTTATTTTCTATTAATTAATAGGATAACATATGTTGATTTTGTTCTTAGGATTTCTTTTCAAATCAAAATTAAGTTTTAATATTGTTTTGAAAACATGACACTATTTTTTGTTTGTTATCATAAATCAAAATTTTTTTTGTTTGTTATCATAAATCAAAATTAACTTAACCATGCCACTTTGGTTAAGTTAATACTCTAGTGAATCAATTGTGGTAGAAACCCTAAAACAACTAAGATTTAGTATGTGATGAGTATCATATTTTTAACTTTAAAATCTAATTTGGTACTACAAATAATAGTAAGTGTCAAACTAGAACTTTTGTGATAGTTTAGGCTATAAAGGAAGGTGTGTAATGCCTTTTTTCAATCATGCATTTGTTATTGAAAGTTTTAAAGGTCCAAATGTTAAAGAAACTATCGCACAAACATGCATAGATATTATTTTGATTTTATTTTAATTATATCAATTAATGGACAGCCACCACAATGAGAATTAGAAAATAGATACTAAAATGTTAGAAAACTGGATCAAAATTCGATTATGCCGCGGTGGAATATTTACGAAACTTTTTTTATAACCTTTGATTTCCCAAAAATCAAGATCTCTTTAATTCCAAAAAATGATTAACACAAATCATAACAAAGCGGAAACTTAATTTGTACTTTATTATGAAGCTTGATCTTTATCTTGTTATATCCTTTTAATCGTTTTCGAACTGATCCATCTCAACTACCATAGCCGCATAAGTGTTTAGCCTTTAACGGTATCCACATAATGATTTGAAAGAACTCTTTAACTTTTACAGAGAGGGTTAAGCAAGAAGTATGAGTTGCATAGAGCTTAAACTTATTTATAATAAGTTCTGGACGTTTTGGTAATTTAATTGAAATTAAAATTTAATTTCAATTAAACTCTAATTAGAATCATTTATAATTCTAATTAAATATCAATTATGTCTAAATAAGATCCAATATCTCATATTGATCCTTATTTATTAAATATCTCATATTTAATATTTAATCATAAAGTTTCTCAAACTTCACAATCAAGTCCAACTTGATTACATTAACTATGCTCTCTTCAACCCATTTTTTTATGTGAAACTTATTAGGTTCTCAAATACGTTGGCAATGATTATAAATTATAATTCTAATTCATAATTAGAATTAGATAAATTAAAACTCCTTTTAATTTATCTTT
>JANITW010000010.1:19782596-19803607 GCA_027564335.1 Erythroxylum williamsii | reverse complement strand
TTAGAGATAGTCTCTATTGGCTATTTAGGTTTGAGTCTTCATACCGACACATAGATCCTGGCCTTCGGGAAGGTCCCAGCGACAAAAATTTTTGTTTTTCGCACCTTGTACATGTGATGTACATCCCGGGATTTTCCTACAATATTTGCACTATAATTATCCTTTATCATCCTTGCTAACACATAAACCATTTAATCACTAAAATTGAGTAAAGTCACTATTACTTTCCTAAAGTCATAAGCCAAAATTATGCAATGACTATATTGGTGGTGCTGATCAATGGATAAGAAAGTCTAATGATTCCTAAAATCTTAAACTTATATGTATTTTCCAAGGTAATCTTTTCTTCCATCAAGTCGAGAATTGATGGCTTAGCTTCAAAAACAAAATTTTCCAATTCTACTTTATTAGGGCAGTTTTTACCCTAATATTCTACGACCCTATTGACATCACAATTGGGGCTTAGGCGTGGATCCCTTTTTTTATTCTTTCTTCATGCTTTCCTCCTACTACCATTATAGAACTCATTCAAGTTCTACTCTGCTACATCTTCAGTTGTTGATCTTTCTCTTACATTAATTTCTTTGTCCAGTTGACACTCCTTCTTTTAGTGGTTCATTGGGTCTCTATCAATTTTACCATTTCTTCTATAATTTTAAGTAAATGGAAAACTTCCTATCCCCCTGCATTCCCCTTTCCCACGATATAACTTATTTAATTTCTGATTACTTGTTTCTTATCCTCAAGTGATATTTTAGTTTATATAGTTTCTTAATTTTGTTTAATTTCTTTATCCTTCTGTTATGCATCACCAATGTTGAGTTTCTTCTTTTATTCATCTAACTTCATCAGTTCCACATAGCCACCACAATCAGATTTCCTTCTAATGTCTCTCTACTATTTTTCTTATTATTTTAAGGAAGGTTTCTAGTGATAGGACACCAAAGCTAAGTCCTCAAATAGCTTTTCATCCTCACCAAGTCTTATTAATGATATTATTTTAGGTAGAAATTTACCCAACTGCACACTAACAAATAACCTGACAAATCTAATTCTTTTCCTCCTAACTGTTGTTTCATCCATGTATAAGATCTTCCCATTATAACTAGCTAACAAACTTAATCCTTTGATCTACCAATAATCCAGTAGAACATTATTATGTTCACCCAAATTGGTATATTCTCACATTTACTTTTATTTAAGCTAATTTTTGGTCTCCATATCTAAACGAAGATGTGAAAATTGTGAATATTCTATAGACTTGTCTTAATAGATTTTTCTTAACTAATCCTGTGGCCTCTTTTTTTTTCTTCTCCAAGTTTTTTATGCCTATAACTAAAATCGAGTGTCTATTATCTAAACTAAGAAGAAGTTGACCAAGGTGGTGTTCTAACTCTTGGCTCCCTCTTTTGGCACTTCTAATACAAATGGGACAATGACTCGTCCCTTAGTTGTGGTAAAGGCAATAATGCAAGGAAGTATCAAAAGCTTCCCCTACTACCTTTCTTTAGTTCATTTGGATGTTGGGACTTTTCAAAGATGTTTCCTCTTCTTTTTTCAAACATACATTTTCCTAAGATTTCTCTAGTTGAAGCTTGCTTAGAGGGGAGGATGGAAAGGTAATTTTAGTCTAGAGCCTTAAGGCTACTTTTTGCTACTTTGACAACCATAAGCTTAAAAGACTAAACTTAGGTAAGGGATAGTTTAAAAGGCACTTACCTAAAATGATAACAAAAGATAAGGCAAGAAGAAGAGGCAATGGGAAATTACTTCACTATCCCTAAAAGGAGGAGACACTATAAGACAAAGGATATTTACCGACAGAAATTACCAACAAAAAATGTTGACTTTCTATCGGTAATATAATTTCCCGATGGTTTTGATTGACGGCTACTTCTGTCGCTAAAACCACCATCGGTAAATTGTGTGGATGAAAACAAGTTTTCGTCGATGTAGTTACAAACAGTTAATGATAAACCATTAGTAGATGATTCTGGTTTTTTCGACGGATATCCTTCTCCATCGATATAGTTACCGACAGAAATAAACATTTTTATCGGTGAATATACAGACAGTTTATGATTAACCGTTGGTGAATGTGTAGGAAAAACGTATACAGACACCGATGGTTTATGATTATCCGTTGGTGAATGTGCAGAAAAAACTTATACAGATACCGACAGTTAATGATTAACCGTCAGCATATGTGCATTAAAAACGTATACATATACTGATGGTTTGCAAATAACTGTCGGTGAATGAGGAATAAAAACATGTATATATATATATTGACGATTTATGATAAACCGTCGGTGAATGAGGAATAACAACATATACACATACCGACAGTTTATGATAAATTATCAGTGAATGAGCAATAAAAACATATACATATATTGATGGTTTATGATAAATCGTTGGTGAATGAGCAGGAAAAACATATACATATACCGACGGTTTGCCAATAATCATCGGTAGATGAAATTGGTTTTACCGATGGCTTATGATAAACCATCGGTGAATGTGCATGAAAAATGTATATATTTACCGATGGGAGAAGGATATCCGTCAGAGAAAAACTTCAATTCATGTACCCCATTTCTTAATCCAGAGCTCTAAGCTCCTGTTCACCTTTAACTCTCTGTAAATGACTTGTTGAATGCCAATTGTTTTTAAAATCTCGACGTTAAATTTGATTTCAAAGTCAACAGCTATAAATTATCTATGCATAATTTTTTGAATTGTTATATATTGATTTTGTTTAAAAATTTCTTAACTAATAATAAAAACATTAAATTGTACATAAATTCAAAGCAAATGACTACAACAATCCTATTGTTCTAGTGAGCATGGATGGTCTAAGTTTCTATCTCTCCCCCTTAACTACTCCATGTCATTTTGGAGCTTAGTTATTACGTCCATCAAGGTTTGCACTGTGTTCTCAAGCAGATAGATATGTTCCACTGTCGGTCGTCTAGTATATGATGTTGTACTGGACATAGAGGACTGCAAATAACATGTGTTCCCAAATGAGCCTAGCCTGAAAATCCTTTCACGACTGTCCCTACCACTGACTGCATCAAAATATGCCTGGCTCTCATCAACAACTTGTTCTTCCTAAAAATGTTGCTGAATTGTTTGTTGTATTCGGTCCTATTAGGAGGCAATTGTTATATTATAATTAGTAAGTGATAATTATTAAGAAAGATTATTAAACCATGAATTTCACATACATTTAGTTCTCTTCATCGACTGTTAATGAATATTACACCGTAATGCTTCTTAGTGTGAGTATGCAAAAACAACTGACAGGGTGTAGGCCTTATGCCGTAGACTTTTCCTATATAACAATAAAATGTTTTTAAGGTAAACAAGAATTTGTAAAAAAAAATTCGGTAGAGTTCCTTTATGATATTCCTCCCTGTTAAACAAAGAAAATAACTCATCACAGTCATATATGACTCCAAACATTTATATCATGATCATTATCCATCATCACAATATTCACAAATTAATTTAAATTGAAAAATAGCAAAGTAAAAAATTAGAATATAAGTGTAATAGTTAGATACTTACAAGTCTCTCTACATGCTCGTAGTGGGTAAGTGATCCTCCGTATGAATTGGAAGATTGTCTCCCCCTAGGCCTCCATGTCTGTTGATCGAGTTACGGCCTGATATGAACATTGCCTCAGGTGATGTCCAGTATTCCTGCCAACAACTCCATATGCCCTAAAAAATATAAGGCGTCGTACACTAGCCTTGTGTATTCCATTAATAAAGTCACGATAATGTGTACGAGCTCGCCTCTCCCAAAAACTATGTATGACCCCGTCGATATCAGAATCCCAGAAAAGTTTTCTAAAATTAAAAGGAAAACAATCGAGTACTTATAATCTACTATTATTTATGTAATTAATGTATACAAATAAATAAAAAAGGAAATTATTTCCACATTATACCTCAAATTGAGTCTCCAAACTATATATCTATTCTCTTCAGTCCATATTAATTAATTAATTAAACAAAATTTTGATTTGTTCATCCGTTCCTCTTGTTATTTTATTTGTTAAACAAATACATCTGGTGTGGCTATCAAACTCTTTATACTTTATTATGGATCCGCTTTAGTTAGACTAATTAACAAACTCTTTATACGTTATTATAGATCAAAATATTTCCTAATCCTTAATAAACTTTAAACTATGAAATCCATAACTAATAGCTAAATTAAGAAAATTTTCTAATATTGAGACTCCTCACATATGCGTATGTCCTTTATGAATTATGAATTTTTTTACAATTTCTGTATGAGCTTAATCAAATTTAAAATGAATTTGCTATAATTTTTCTAACTAAAGTATAGTTAATTAGTCTTTTACTTTACAATTGGGTTAAATAGATACTTATAAGTCTTTGGTTATATTTATGATCCATTTATGCCCTTAGTCTTCTCTACAAGTTTATTAGATGTTGTATAATTACTCTACAGGGCTATTAAGGAACCATGATGATAAGGCCCAAATTTTTGACTAATTAGCCTAAGTCTTTTTTTCCGTCTCTTAATCCTATATATAAGTGACTTATAAGGGGATATGTTTACACCACATATAACCTTACTTAAGCTAGGGGAAGAAGTAAGAGAGGAGTATTGGTCATTTTCTCTATTTTTCACGTATTGCATAAAGGTGACTATACAAAGCTCAAAAATAACAAATGTCTTCTAATCCAAGTATTCTTAAAATCCTTTTATTATTCATATTTTAATTACTGAGATGCATACAATGTTGTTGAAAGATCTTATAATTACTTTAGTGTAATATATTTCCTATATATGGTATTAGAGTCGTATAAAATGCTATTGAAATATCCTATAATTAATCTAGTTTAATATATTTCCTATATATGGTATTAGAGCCTGATGTGGTTGGGTACGGTATCTTGTACGCTGAACCGCAACCACTCAAACTAGTATTATCCGTTTTGGCCGAGGTTTGATCCCCTGACCTCATGGTTTTGTTGCGTTGAGACGCACGTCTCTTACCATTGAGCTTTTGGTTGGGTACGGTATCTTGTACGCTGAACCGCAACCACACAAATTAGTATTGTCCGCTTTGGCCGGGGTTCGATCTCTTGACCTCACGGTTTTGTTGCGTTGAGACGCACGCCTCTTACCATTGAGCTACGTAACTCCATTCCCACTTAATCATCTCTATCTGGTTGCTATTGATTGTTAGATTCAGAAATTAGAACGTCTCAATCTAGAAGATGATGAGTGGCTTTTAGTTAGATTGTCAAATTTCTAGTTGTCCCTTTTCATATGTATTGAATAAATAGTTTGATGTCTTTAATAACCTATAAACTATGTGTTCTGAATAAATTACTTGATGAAGGAACGACTCAAAGTTGAGTTAATAATAGATTCTAATTTATTTTATCTCATCACACGCTGGTTGGGTCGACCGCGCTGGGCCCGGATCCAGTCAGGACGACCCGTGGGCCGATCGGTCCACTTATCTAAGATCAGTTTCCTGCCCAATGGCTATGTCGGGCCCAAGCCCAGTCCACGCTCTCCTCAGCCCGTCTCCATGTGAGAGACCTCCATGCACACGATGTGAAGACCTAAACCTAGCTATTGCACCATATATAAGGTATTTTCTCCCATAATTGAGGTACGAAATCATAACCTAGTTGCTTTCTCTGATCTGCTTTAACCTCACCTTCACCAAAAGACTTACTTGAGCGTCGGAGGGGCTAATCGGGATACCACCCCCGACAAGCCTTCCTTTGTTTTGCAGGTGACTTTTTCGTTGGAATCACTTCAGCGAACATCGGAATCATGGATCAGAATGGCAACAATCAGTTCAGCCAGAATCCGGCAGAACCACACGCTATCTTTAAATTTGTGAAAAAAACCTAGCTCTTTTCACCGTGACCCAAACCTTCAATCTCTTAAATTAGAAGAGTTGTAGAAGAACTTACTTCACCACTTAGAATATACCTTTAAGAGTTATATCATTTTCTTTATTATTTTCATAAAAGTTTTCTTTTTTATATTACCAAAATTTTAAATTACGATTCCTAATCATAATTGAAATCATCTTACAATTATTATTATTTATAATTATCATAATTATAATAAATTCCTAATTAACATTTTAAATTTTTTTATTATTTATAATGAGATTTTTATTATTATATAAATTAAAAAGACATTTGTTCAAAAGGTATTTTAGTATAATATAATATAAAAGATAAGATAAATATTATCAGAGAACATCAATACTACCAAGTAGAAATCCCACTGAAATATGAAATCTAGAGAAGTTCCGTAGCACGCAGTTTTAGCTCTAATTAGCAAAGACGTTGTTTCCATATGACACAAATAGAGAAGAAAAGAAAAGTTGCTTCCTATCTGTCGAGGTCACCATTTGAGTTAATCTTTGACAATATGCCTAATCTAACTTTTACATAAAATAGAAACAAAATTAGTTATAAATGAGAATGTTACATGACATTAAATTACATTAACTTCATCTTCCTTTTTTAGGAAAAAAAACCGTTTTTTTATTTTTATTAGTTGAAGATGTATTTTAAGAGTGAGATAGAAGACATTTCTTAATAATATATTGAAGAAAATGAATAATAAAGTGCTATTTTTAATATTTATTTTAATGTCTAAAATTTTAATTAATTATCTAAATTCTTAAAAATTGAACAATTCAATTTGAAAGATTATTCTTCACTAATATTTAATTAAACAATTAGGTACCGAAATAAAAATCTAAAAAAATTAACTGTTTATAATTCATTATCCCTAACATATTGGCATGTAACTTTATAATTACCTTAAATGGAACGCTTTCAATTATCTCTTCGAAGCAAAAATTTCAAATGTTACATGCTTTTTGAGAATTTTGTCCTACCAATTGAATTGAGCCATGCGCTAGAGGCAGGAAATGAATTTGTTTGCAGTTTGACATTAATCTTTCGTTAACCCCTTACTTTGTAGAAACAAAGTGCTTCTAAAATGACCGCAACGTCACGCTGCAGCAACAAAGTCAATTAAAAAAAAAAGTCACGCCTTCACATTTTATTATTATTTTTATTACATTAGGTATCCCTCAGACCAATCTTAATCTCTTAAGATTTCACCCCAAGAGTTTTAGAGAGGGTAAACTTAGAAATCCCAAGATCTGCCAGGTTCTTATATCGCCTGTATACGTCTGCGCACAAGGAGTTTTCACATACTTGATTGTTCAGCTGATGATTGATCGTTAGTCTCCTTTTACTTGGCACTGAAAGGCGAGGACTGAGAATAAAAGGTTTGGGCAGATGTAACATAATTTGAATCAAATGTTTCACAGCTTCAACCTTTAGGATTTTAATTAAGTACCTGAAAATACTTCTAAAAATCTACGTTGATGGCTAGGCTAACCCTTTTTGTCAAATTCAACCGTACTGTCTTCCCACAAACTTTCGTTCTAAGTTGATAACCACTTGACCATTTTCTTTTGTTAATGATTGTGTAGTTAACATCAACGAATATATTACTTTAAAAGTTAGACCAATGCCCATAAATTTAGATAAACTATGCATTCCTAAAGTTGCATTTTATCTTCGTTCGTTAAATATTCAACCTTATAATTAACGAGCAATCATACAAATTTAAGGAGGCCGTTCCTTTTGGTCTTATTTTCAAATTTAAATATAAAAACATTATTTTGGTATTAATTTAAATCTCAACGTTTTCATCATTCGATTTTCAAAGATTTAATTTACAAAATTTTTATACGGTCAATTCTTTTGTAATATTATTATTTTAAAAACATTATCATTAAAATTTTTATTTTTACAATTTATTAAATTATTGAACTTATATTATCTATCTACGATTTTAGCTTCATCACTCAAGTTACAAGTAATTTTATTGATACGCTATTAAGCATTAGTAGTAAACATAACACAACCTTAATAACTAAACAGAAAAAGCAGAGCATGACGTATAGAGTAACGTCTCAGGCTGGCAAAGGAGTCACGAGGATGGGGAGGCCAAATTGCGGCTGCAAAGTAAGGCGTATGACCGGTGCGTGCTTGTAGTCTGGAGAAAGTTCAAAGCGAAACCTCTGAAGAAGCAATGCAATTACAGTTTTGACTTCGAGCATTGCGAAGTTCTGACCAATGCATGCTCTCGGACCCAACGAAAACGCCACCAAGGCATTGGGGTGGGCCGCAGCCTTGGAGACCCCGTTCTTGAATCTCAGTGGATTGAAATCATCAGCATCTTCTCCCCAGTGAGTTTTGTTCCTGTGAATGGCAAGCACATTAATCACTAGAAGGATATCCTTCGGAATCGTCAGGTTCCCAAGTTTCAGGTCTCTTGATGCCTGTCTTATAATGTCCGGTGCGGGACCATAAAGCCTCAGAGACTCCAGCACAACCATGTTCATCTGTCAATGCATAGATATACAGAAAGAGCCAGATTAGTTGCCGTCGGATCTGTTATGATAGATAGCTTAAGTAATTACCAGTTTTAATTTGTTTAGCATGTCAGCGTCAGGAATTGCCTCCCCACATTCTTTCATAACCTCTTCTCTCAGTCTGTCTTGCCATTCTTGATGCTTACACAACAAGAACACCATCCAAGTAAGTAAGTTGGAGGAGGTCTCGTGCCCAGCGAAGAAGAATGTTCTGCACTCCTCTATTATTTCCTTCATGTTCAACTTTGGACTATCTTTAGAGTCGGAACTTCCTAGCGCTCCAAGCATTATCCCGAGTAGGCCATCTCCATCATGAGACTTCAATTTATTGCTCACTATTTGTTCCAGGATCGTATTCGGCTCCCTCTCTAACTTCCATATCCGAATATTTGACGGTGTGGGAAGATACCTGAAAGAACCATTGTTTAAAGACAACAATCAATTATGGGCAAGGAGTGAAAACCAAGAGCAAAGAATCTTGATTTTAAAACAAGGAAGTTGAAGACGAGTAACTGGCTGCCAGGGATAAATATTTCTGCCAGTGAAGCTGCAGAGTATGTCTGAAGCTCTTCTTGGGCTCTAAAGGCCGCTATCCCTTGAACATAACTACTGCCAAAGGCTGTATGCGATATTATATCAGCTGTAAGTTTTCGGAAGTCTTCATTTATCATGATTTTAAAGCGTGGATCTTCAGCCACAGTGGCTCTATTTTTCCATTCGTCAAGCATCTCTACGGTGCATTCTGCCATCTTCTTGATCATAACCTTTCAACACGGTTACAGGTTGGACAAAAACAAATTAAACTCTATAAATCACTGTAACTTGACCAAATTTTCAATTATTAAGGCTTAGACCTTGAGCTTATCAATGGAGAAAGCAGGATTGAGTATTCTTTTGTGCCTGGCCCAATCTTCTCCATCTATAAAAATCAATCCATTCCCAATGAGCCTTATCAGCGAGTGACTCATCTTGGGTTTGACATAAAATCCAAATTTATTTGAGAGAATTTGTTTGGCTAGTTCAGCGTCGGATATAATAAGTCTTGGCTCCGTCCCGATCCAGTACGGTATCGTCTGTCCTGTGATGTCCAAAAAGACGCATTCTATTATAAATTGCTTAGGACATGTGCATGAATAAAAAAATGTACATAAAGCATGGAGGGAAGGGAGGAAGAAGGTAACCGTATTGAGAGGACCATTTGTGATAGAAGGGTTGAGCCTTCTGAATGATGTCGTTGGACTTGATGTCCAGTACGAGTTGATGAGCATCCTGGTTCAGCTTCTTCATCTCAGGAGTAGAACCATAAAAAAGCTTCCAAGGAGGGCCTCTGACTCCTTGATTCTCAAACATTTTAGTCACAGTATATGGCCTCCAGAGGACAACTTTGAACAATTGCCATATCTTTGTAAACATAACGACTGCTAGAGCCACCATGACAATACCTAGATAACCCATCTTGGTATTACCAGCTATATGTTTTGAGTTTAAAGATACCGGAGTGAAAAAGCACGCAAGTATTCCTACCCATGGTTTAGTTTATATAGACTTTGCAAGACGAAGTATATGTTAGAAATTTTTATTAAGGGAATTACAAATAATTAGTTTTTAGTATTTGATTTACATTTAAAGAAGTCCCTTCAATATATTTGCCATATATCCTTTTACTGATTTATTTTTTTTCAACAGATACATTAAATGTGGTTGTGTAAAGTACTAGAAAACCATCTTATGAATTGACTTCGAGGTTATCGTAAGTTGATTATTGAGGCTATTCTGAGTTATGGCTCCATTCCCATTTGATCGTCCCTGTCACAGTGCTATAGCTTGTCAGATTCAGAAATAACAACCTCTCAAACTACAAGTTGATGAGTGGCTTTTGGTTAGATTGTCAAATATTATGTGGCTTCTAGAAGTTTATTCCCATAATCAATACAATTAAGGTTTAATCACATAATTATATCCAAGAGCATAAACAAATATGAACTTTATAACCTGTATGAACAAATAAAACAATACTTTTATTTTAGTATGTAACATTTTAAATTTTTGAATTAAATGTGTAGACTTTTTTTAAGAATAAACAACTCAGTTCAAAGGATTACTCTTTGTTGCTATTAATACAACTGATATTTAAAAGGATTATAAAATATCTTTTTATATAATTTTTAGTATAATTTTTTAATATCAAATAAGTTCCTGTATTTCAAATACGTATTCACCAATAAATTTATTAGAAAGAAATTTAAAATTATATTAACAAAGATAAAGAGTCACGTAAATTTTTCAAAGATTAGTTTCTTATTTGTTGTAAGTCATATTGATAAAATACTCAAAAATATAATCTTTTAAATTGAGTTATATGATTTTTCAAAAATAAGTATTAAAAAAATTTAAAAAATTAGTACTTCATAATGTGTTATCACTTAAGAAAATTAGAAATAAAAAATTTAAGGTTTAAAGCATTTTCTAAAAATTTTGTCTGTCCTACTAATTGAGTCAACAAAAGGTGAATTCATTGACTAATAATTCTATAAAGTTCTAGGAAATCGATTTTTAATGCCTCACACTCACTAGGTTTCAGGATGCAGAAGAATTGAACCAAAAAGATTGAACTTGATGGAAATCAATATATTTTGGTACGTCAATATTATAATAATATAAGCAAACCTTCTCTTTTTCTTAAAATGTTTTATTTAGGTTCGAATTATAATTATTAGACCAGAGTCCAAATAATGCCATTCACTTTAATTTATCCCATCAAAACCATTACAACTTTATAAAGCATATAGTCAAAGAAAAGACATTCGAAGGCCTTTATTACCAACCAAAGAAAAATAAGCACTTTAAAGCTTTCATTCTCAAAGAAGAAAGATCATTTAGAATGTTCAAAGATTTGGTTATCAAAGAAATAATAGAGCTTCAAAATTTTTTATATTAGTAAATTTAATTTGATTTAAATATTTAATTGTCAAAATTTTAAAAATAGATCAAAATTTAATTTTTCATAACATGTGATTTTGTAAAGACTAAAACATATTAATTGCTAATTTTTAGTGTAAACTAGATAAAATTCTAAATATATAAAAAAATAAATCGCAAATGTTTTTTAAAAATTCTTAATAAATTTACAATTCAAAATTAAATGATAAATTCAAAAGTTTAATAAGTATCTTGACTGTTTAACAAACATCTTTTGCTTTGTAGAAATTGTAGGCATTGACAAGATGCATTCTTACTATTCATTGACGTACGCATTTAGTAGGTCGGTTACGATGGGTCACACTGGCCAGAAACTAATTCACCAATATTATAATACAATACAGTTCAAATTCATAATTCATTTTTATTATTTATAATTATTATAATTACAATATATCCATAATTCACAAGTTTAAAAACTTTATTATTTACGGTGAGATTTATATTATAATATAAATTAAAAGGAAACATATAATGTCAACGATTACTATATATGACACATATGTTTGTGAATTTTGCAAAACTCATTTCATGTCACACAAAAAAGAGGAAGAAAAAGTTGTTTTTCCTATTTCTCTAAAGTCTCTATTTGACCTAACCTTTGACAATATGCATAAGCTAGCTGCTAGCCTGTTACATCAGTAAGAAACAACAGTAGTTGCAAGTGTGAATAATGCTAATTACGACTTTAATTAAGGTACATTAAATTTATCTATTATTTTTATTAGTTGAAAAAGTATTTTAAGATAGTTCTTTATATTTGGGATAATAAATTATAAAGTGGTAAGTTTAAAATTTTTATCATAGTGCTCAATTTCTTAAAGTTTTTAATGAAATATTCATATAAACCAGTTTTAAAAATTATTTTTATTAATATAACTAACATAATACATAAATATTAATATCACATAATATCTTTTTCTTTGCATACAACTGATAATACATTTGTCATCAAAAGTTCAAAAATTATGTAATTCCTTTAATTGTCAATTTTATTTTTTACATACTCTGTCAATTGTATCAATAAAATATTAATAATAACAACACTTTGAACTCAATTATTTTATTTTTTTAAAAGTTTAGAACTTAATCGAAAATTAAAAAAATTGACATAAATATTTGTATGCAACTTTATTAGGTGATTATGTTACACTTATATGTAACAAACAAAAGTATAATTATAAGTACAATTATTGTTGCCTTTTTATCAAGACAAGAAAATTCATACTAGCAATAAAGTGACCTGTAATCAACAAAGTTTTTTTATTAGACAACAAAATGAATAATATTGCTTAAAATTTTGAATAAGGCAACAAAATGGTTTCAAATTATATCAACAATATCGAACGGATAGGACAACAATTTAGGTCTTTATAAAGCAATAAAGTGATTTTTTTAGACAATAATTTGTAACACAAAAAGTAACAATTTATTCTTTCGTAATATGATAATGTAAAAATAAACTCTTGTCATTAAGTAGGCAACATCCATACATACATTAAAAGCAATGTACATATATACTTTTTGAAAAAGCAATGTACGTATATTAATGTATGTATTAATTACATACATACGTACTATCAAATGTAAATGACCAAAAAAAATGCATTTATATATGTTGTATAGTTCATAAGAACTTGTAAAATTCAACCTATAACTTATTTAAAATATAAAAGCAAAAAATAACTAGCTAAAATATTCACCTACATTATCTTCCTCTATTCTATTTCAAATAGAATATAAGTGAATTAATCCAAAGACTAAACAAAACCAATTGGTATGGGCGCTCCAAAATCTTTAAATAAACACTTCCTTATCTACTCGTAATCATTAGCTTCTTACAAAAGAAAAAACAAATAAGAAGTATATTAAAATTATAAAACTACTGTGCTCACAAACTGGTTAACATATCTAAAGAATGAAATACTAATTACTTTCTTATGACCTTAATTTAATCAATACAAATAATATAATTCAAAAACTAACAACACCATGATTAATTATTTTTATGAACAAATGCAAAAAGCATAAACATAAGCAAATAATCTCAACAGAAAAGATAACAAGATAATATACAATTATAGTGAAATAAGAAAATTTGTCACCTGATATTCTTAAAGTTGATATGTATGATTTGGAGGAATAGAAGATTCCTTATCACTCCCATATCAGCCACAACTTCAACAAATTTTTTACTATCATTTTTCTTTTGTAATTCTTCAATGCGAGCCTATGAAAGAAAATTTCTAGTCACACTAATGAATTTAAGTACCATATATGATTACAAAAAATCTACTGTAATTCTATTTACACTAGAAATAATTCATTTTTGACAAGAACAAATCAACAATATAAAAAACAAATGAAATTGAATCAGAAACACATATAATAAGCAATAAATTTGGGCATCTCAACAAAAGTAGTAACAATATAGAAAATTATCATAAGATAAACATTACTCTCAATTTTCTCCCTTATAGCTTCAATAAATTGCCTGTACACTTTTTCATGTTTTCTTTTATAAGTTGCAAGATACTTTTTAGTTTTATAAAGTGGAGTTTTATCCTCTATTTCATTTTGCTATATGTTGAAACAATTGTAAACTATAATTTAGAAACATTTAGAAATTTTAAACTTTTTTTTATAAATTATAACTCATTGAAGAACTTACCAACTTAGCATACATAATTGTAAAGTTCTTAGGATCAGTTGTGTGCATTTCAATTTGTTTTTTTCTATTTTAAATATTTGTTTCAACAATTTGCCAAACATTGAAGCATTATATTAATTAGATATCATGTAACTAGTTTGTAAAAAGTACTATTAATTATCATACCTTCACATTTAGGTAGTTCCAATAACAAATAAGCTCCTCAAAGCCTTCTTTGCTTTTGTAGTTGGGACGATTGACCTTTTTTTTTTTTTTTACATATGTCATATACTGTTTGATATGAGTAGCACATCAACACAATAGGATTAAAAACACATATAACAAACAATAAATCTAAGCATCTCAATGAAAGTACTAATAATATATAAATTTGATGCAAAATAAAACACTGCTCATAAGTTTCTTTTTTATAGCTTCAGTAGTTTGCTTATACACTTTTTGAGGCTTTCTTTTATATATTGCAAGATAATTTTTAGCACTAGAGAGTGGAGTTTTACCCTCTCTTTTATTTTGCTATCCATGAAAAAAATTGTTAATTAGAATTTTGAAATAATTTGATAGATTATAACTCATTGAAGAACTTACCAACTTAACGTAAATACTTGTAAAGTTTAAGGACCAACTGTGTGTATTTCAATTTGTTATTTTCTATTTTGAATATTTGTTTCAAAAATTTGCCGCATATTGAAACATTATATTAATTAAATGTCATGAAACTAATTTGTAAAATGTACTAATAATTATCATATCTTCATATTTGGGTAGTTCCGATATGGAATGAGCTCTTTAAAGACTTATTTGCTTATATAGTTAGGACGATTGACCAATCTTTTTGCATCTTTCATATATTGTTTAAAATTCTTTCGCTTCACTTCACACTTGTAACTTCTCCTTATATAAGCAATATATGCGCATAATTGATAAATATATACTCCATACTACAATATATTATTGCTTAACGATATCTCAATAAGATTTATGCAAAGCATCCATTAGTGGAATATGGTCCTTTGCATGCAATTTTTAATTTGTTAATTGGGAAGAATTTAATTGATTGAATGGCCTATAGAAAGTTGTTTCTATTGAAGGCTTATACTAATTGATACCATAAGTTGCAAACAATTATGAAGGTGATGGTATACCTAAAACTTAGGAATGTTGTAAAGTTATTTAAAACCATGTCAAGTTAGTGGCTGGTGGGATTTTCATGACTCTACAAATGACGTGATCAATAACATTGGTACAAAAATATAGAAAGAAATACTAAGTAAAAAATGTAAGAACATTTATATTAGTGATTTTCAACTTGGCAAAAATCAACTTCACCAGAAACAAAGATTTAGAATGGAAAAATGTAAAACATAAAATTTGATCATAACTGATGAAATTATGTTTTTATCTTCATTAAATTGGCGTCAATTAGGCTAAGTATGTCCCTTCAAACAACAAATAATACAAATAGAAGGAAAATGGCAACGAAAGTGAACTATGATGCATGGTTAACAGTTCCAAATAAAGCATAGTACTTGAGAATCAATTTACTTTTTGAATATATGGAGTTAATGTTAGATAAGAAATAAACCTTAATATCCTTGCCTAGAACAAGTCATGAGAGCTTAAAGTGAGCATTAGGTCTATCAGTTAAGCCAATTGGAAGTTCCCTATGGTTAGCATGCACAACTATGAAGGACTCAAGTCCCTATTTTGGCAGATTCTGCAATCTTTTCCAAGTTTTAAGTTATTGTTATTTAATTCCTTTAATTCCCCTATACCCAATGCTTTGTTTAAAGGTCAATTTGGTTTCTTCATGTTCTCGAAAATTAAAAGAAATTAGATTAGCTAACTTAAACAAGTTTTAAAGGCCCTTCTAACTCAAATCATATAGCTAGTGTACATATCTTGATTGCAGAAAGAACAAAGAACCTCGATAAATCCGTAAAGCAGGCTTTAATCAATACAAATCAACGTTTAATCACATAATTATATCCAAGAGCATAAACATTATATTCTATGAAAAATGACCTTTATGAATAAATAAAACAATACTCTTGAGTTAAATAGTTAAGCAACAAAAGCATACACACTTAGACTACTACCACCCATTAGGTACAATTAAAGCACCAAGGAATAAATATAGTTCCTCAAGTTAAGCATTTAATGGATATTGTACAAGTTTAATAGAACATTGGAATCAAAAATACAGCAGCAAAGTAAAGATCTAAAAGATCCAAATGGAATCCCCAAATTCCTAATTGAGATTTTAAAATTTGACAAGTTCATAATAAAGCTCTCGATTTCATCAAAAGCATAATCAAAACTCCAACAATCGGATGGTTGAGAAAATAAGTTTAATCAAATCCTAGAATCCCAAGCACGATGCATACATAAGCACAGATCATGAAATCAAATCATAAAGAGAAGCCTAGCTAGATTTGAGGGTATGACATTTGTCGATGAGCTGGGGGTTACTGGAAATGAAGATGAGCATGCTACTGGTGGGGCCAGAGGGCTGGCAATCGATTGTGGTGATGTTGTAATGTCACTCAAAACTTTTTATGCTTGAAATATTGTAAAGGATATAATATATGCATAAAACTATTTCTTTATATATATATATATATATATATTTAAAATAATAATAGTTTAATTGTTGTTAATTATGACAAAATTTGCTCATTCTGGTTTGCTTTGGCTTATAAAGTTGCTCTTTTATGACATTAAGGTCATATGTTCAAGTTATGAAAATAATTTTTTTGTAAAAATACAAAGGAAAAGTCAAGAAACCTTATGCATTAATTAGGTTGATTTTGACTTTTTAATCTTTTAAATTGAGTTATAATATTTTTAGAATTTTAAATATTTAATTAAAATTTTAAAAGAGTAAGTATTAAAATAAAAATTAAAAATGGTGCTTCATAGTGTGTTATCTCTTAAAAATTTTAAAGTATGAAAATTTAAATTCAAAATTTGAAGTGTTAAAGGCTTTCCGAAGAATTTTGTCATCTCTGTTGATTTACAAATGACTAGACCTAATCATCCTCTTCATATGTTGTCTGCAATCAAAGAAAAATTAACACTTTAAAGCTTTCATTTTCAAAGAAGAAAGAGAATTAGAAAATTCCAAGTTTTAATTATCAAAGAAATAAGAGAACTTTGAAATTTTCGATATTAGTGAATTTAATTTGATTTAAAGAGATATAATTAATTGTTTTTTATTATTTAATTATCAAAATATGTAATTTTGTAAAGATATTAATTGTTAGTTTTTAGTGTAAAATAGATAAAATTTTAAATATATATAACATACATCATAAATATTTTTTAAAAATTCTTAATAAATTTATAATTTCAAATTAAATGTTAAATTCAAACTATCTAATATTAACAAAGTCTAATACGTCTCTTGACTATTTCACAACTCACATCTTGGACTTTATAAAAATTGGAGGTATTGACAAGGTGTATTCTTGACATGATTGGCAACAAGGTCGGTCATGACCATCCTCACCTTGGCCAGAAATTAATTCACCGATGTCCTTTTGTCAAAAGATTCTGAAGTGCGCGACGACAATCAAAATCAAATTACAGATGATTTTAATAATTTTATAATTGATTTTATATTTATAATTTCACTCACTAAACAATATTTTATCACACATTCATAGAAAAAAAGGAAAAAAAACATCATATGTGGTGGGGTCGGCGGTGCTGGGTCCGGACCCAGTCAAAACGACCCGCGGGCCGATCGGTTCATTCTTCAAAGACCAATCTCCTACCTAATTGCTATGCCAAGCCCAAGTTCAATCCACGCTCTCCACAGCCCGTTAGCACGAGAAGACCTTCCATGCAGAGGTAGAAGTCTACGTAAAGACTTAACCCTAGCATCCATCCCATATATAAGGTATGATTTCATCATGATGGAGGTAGGCATAATCATAACCCTAACTTTTCCTGCTTACAGCAATCCCATCTTCACCAAAAAACTGACTTGAGCGTTGGAGGGGCTAATCGGGATACAACCCCCGACGTGCCTTTCTTTGCTTTGCATAAACTTCACACCGAAACTCTTACGTGAAGCAACCAACTCATGAATCCAAACGATAACGTACAGTTCAGCCAAAATCCGGCAGAACCAATCTTTAATAAACAGTTGATATTTTCCGCTAATCAAATGAGCAGATATAATTAATTATCAGCTAAATAAAAAGAACTAATAGTTAATACAATTAGATGCTTTTCCCATATATTTCTTTGTCTAATTCAGGATTGTACTTCCACTCCAATCTCTTGAGAATATCACGGGCTCTCCATTGTCCAACAACTAAGGGAACTTCTTTCTTGGCCTTCCCCATAAGAATTTCCTGCCAAGAAAACCTAGCATCAGCAACTCTCTTCAACGCCCCATCATTGGTGTCACCAACAGCAACTGTCTTTATACATCTTAGCTTTGCCTCCTCCAGAACATCAACAAAATCAGAGTCATCTGATACAAGCACTAGGCACTCGGCTTTCCTCTTATCCATTACATCCACCATATGTTCCCTCAATGCCACATCTGTTGCCTGTGGCTCATCTGACACAGTCCGAACCCAAACGCCTGCTCTTTTCAGTTCATCCACCAGACTGTACCTCACTTTTGGAGTCAGAAGAATATCCCTTGATGCATTCTTATACTTCTCCATCTTCACCGCATACCTGCCAACTAGTTTTAGTCTCCGTTTCCCTCTGGCAGATTCCAACTGATTCAACCTTTTTTGATGTTCACGTTCGTGAATTTGCTTGAAATGATTGATCAATTTCTCATTGTTATAAAATTTTCTCCCACAAACCCTACAGAGATACGGCTCCACTGGTTTAATCACACCGCGCTTCTCTAACTGATTCAACAATTCCCTCTCTTTTCTTTGCTCTCTAACAGCTTTCGGCACATATCTAGAAGTGTGACAATTTGCGTAAGCCACCATGTACCTAACAGCCCCAAATGAGGATACTGAATTTTTTAGCCTAACAGCAGCCTCATATGGAGGGAATGACTTTGGGAGCGAGTTGTCCAAATCCCAGAAAATTGCGACATCATTTTGTGGCATTTTAGGTGCTAAAGACAGTGCCTTGTTTGAACCCTTTTCTGGTTCAAAATGGTAACACCTATGTAGCAGAAGATAGGGGTTCAACTTTTTAATTTGTTTGGTATTCACGGAAGAGAAGATGTGAAAAAGTTGAAGCAGCATAACTAAAGGAAAACGCATTAACCAAAAGCACAAAACGAGAAGAAGACAAAGTCTGTCCTTTATCTCCTCTCAACTTCAACACACAATGGAGACACCAATTTCAGCCACCTTCACAGAGACTTAAAACCTTGAACAGAGCTCGTTGCAAAAGTGCCAGTGAACAGCATCTGGAGAACTATAATAAAGGCTCTATCGTCCATCTAGCCTTCACCAAAGCTCATCCGAGTTGACCTCTCGAACAAAGCTCATTAGTTCCACAAAAATGGACGGTGAAACAAACAGAAGGTTTTATCTTGGAGATGGCAAAATGGCTTCAGGCGGCTGGGTATTTCGTCAAGCAGCTGGTGGGCGCAGTATCTTTACCACTGTGTTACTGGACAATACGGGTTCTCTGAAATCTTATGAGACGAGATTAAATAGAAAATGGAATTGAGCTTTGGGTACCCCGTTTTTATTGTCACATGTATGTTACTGTCACGTGCATGCACATGACGATATTCTAATTGGTAAGAATTAAGGGTACAGTCTAAGGAATTTAAAAAAAAAGTTAGTAATATACTATGGTTAGATAAATAATAATTTTATATTTTTTGAACCAATTTTATATATTCTTAAAATAGTAAAAAATAGAAGTTATATGCATTTTTATTCTTCGGCATATTCATTATAATTTTTATTATCATTTTCCGATCAACCAAATAAATCCTAAGATTATCTCTTACAAGCATATTAAGGCATTTGTGTTGTAAATTATGAATCTGTGATCACGCTTGGACTCCATTAAACTCTAAAATTTAAAGATTTATTTTATAATTGGATAAAACTGTTTGGGGAATTTAAATTACAGTTTTAAGTTTTAACCTCAAGAGATGTACTTATTTATATTTGACCCAAAATCCATTTATTTTTTTGAAATTATTTTTACTAAACTCCTAACTAAAAAAGAATCTTCATTAGTAGTCTACAAAATCTTTAAGCTCAGTTTCTATTTATCAAATATATTTAATTTTATAAGAACTCTTTGCCAGTCATTTTTGAACCGTTTTGTTTCGCTCTCTCTCTTCATTATTTGTTTCTTTTACTATGTTTAATTTAATCTCACCAAGGCCCATTTGGGCATTTGATGAAGAAGATGCGACTTTTGAACAAGTCGTTTTTAGCATTTAGTGGCGATCATGGTAGAAACTAAGTTTCCAAGATTATGTTTTTCTAGTAGGTAATCTTCTTCTTTAGAGTCCTGTATTTGGGGGGATCTAGGTTCTAGTTGTAATATTCTAGTATAGTTTTATTTTATTACTATTTAATTATTTATTGTCTTTTCGTAGTTGTATTGGTTTTTATTTCTATTATTATTAGCATTTTTTGTATCATTATTATTAGTCTTATTTTCATTATTTTATATATATTTATATATTTTGTTATCTTATTATTATTTCTATCTATTGATGTTTTTATTGTAATTTTATTTTCTTAATAATTTACCGTGCTAGTTTTACCTATTTTCTCTGTAACTTGCATCACTCTTATATTGTCTCATTTGCATGTGAGTTTATCGGAAACAACATCTCTACTATGTAGAAGTAAGGCTATATACTATCAAACCTCTTTAGATCCCGCTTCATTGTGGATTTTTAGACTGGGTAATGATAATAAT